>VMDR010023657.1:0-15476 GCA_007922815.1 Macrotus californicus | reverse complement strand
GGTGATTAGCGTGTCCGTCTGCAAGAAGCCATTAACCCGAAGGCCATGGAACAAAGCAGATGTGGAGAGGATGGCGTCAGAGAGGCCCGGCATTTCACTGTTGTTACCAAAGGGCAGGTGACAGGGATGACCATGAGGTTTCTGCTATGAGCTGCTGGGCGGTTAGGGAAGCCTGAGAAGGAGTAACATGGAGAGCAGAGAGAAAAATTTAGCATAGGTTAGATGAGAAGCATCATGTGACGTTCAGAACTCAGAAGAGAAACCTGAGCTAGAAAGGCAGGTTGGGAGATGATCAAAGGTGCTTAAAGCCATGGAGATGGAGGAGATCACCCAGGGAGATCATAAATACTGAGTGATGAGAGGATGGAGATCAATCTCAGAGGATTCCAATAGTGGGAGGCTCGGGAGAGGGAATGGTGGAGTGGAAGGAGGAGCAGCAGGGATGCCTCCCTAGGTGTGGGATGTCAGAATTCTGCGGTGTGTCTGGGGGGGCGGGGAGGGGGGGGTTGGGTCTGATGGTGCTGCTGAGTTTGTTTTGGAAGTCAGAGAGCTGATGTATCCTTTTGTTGCATTTGGCAAGAGCAGCTTCACTGAAGAGGTAGAAGTGGAAACTGGATTGGAGTAGGTTGGAGATGAATGAGGAATGGGAGAAGGTAAAATGCAAACGCGAACCTAGGACTTTCCGGAAGTTTGGCTCTGAAGGAGTAGAGGGTGATACTTGCAGGAGAGACACTGGGTCAAGAGAAGGCTTTTAATCTTTCTTTCTTTCTCCTCTCTTTTTTTTTTCTTTCTTTCTTTCTTTCTTTCTTTCTTTCTTTCTTTCTTTCTTTCTTTCTTTCTCTCTTTCTTCCTTTCTTTCTCTCTCTCTCTCTCTCTCTCTCTCTTTCTTTCTTCTTCTTTTTTTTAAATTCTCACCCAAGCATATGTTTATTGATTTGAGAGAGGAGGAGGGAGGGAGGGAGAGAGAAAAGAAACATCGATGCAAGAGAGAAACATTGATTGGTTGCCTCTCGCATGAAACTCCATCTGGCCTCGAACCTGCAACCTAGGTATGAGCCCTGATCCTGGATCCAACCTGCAACCTTTTTGGTGTACTGGGTGATGTTCCAACCAACTGAGCCACCCGACCAGGGCAGTCTTTTAATTTTTAAGATGCTGACATACTTAAAGCTGTACATGATGAAACCAGGGTCACTTGCTTACTTGGCTAATGTGCTTAGGAAACTGTGCTTAGTGAAGACGGAAGGAGAGAACACTTCCGGGGATGGTACAAGGAAAAGCCCTTAAATGGCGGCTCTGGTGGCGGAGGCGGGCAGGCAGCGCCTCCGTAATTTGCTCCTATTCTTCTGAACTAGTATTTAGTAAGACTGCCCCCCTCATCCTGTCTACATTTTCTCACTGTATTCTTCCTCTCCCTGAGATCTTCTCTTCAGTTTCTCTGAGAAGTTCTACCTACTTACCTAACCCCAGGACATGGCTCCCCCTCCTTCAGTTTCTACACTCTCCTTTCTGAACCTCTCTGTTGTCTACCCCATAATCACGGCTCCTAAACTTTGGGCTGAGATTTCCTGTATGCTTCAGAGTTCTCTCAGGGTCAAGAATCTGTGTACATATTAAGTGTCATCTGTGGATAAATAATGTCTTGTAAATATATGTTAATATTTTTCAAATATATGTAGCTGCTGTTTTGATTAGTAAGAAATCCCTTAAAAGCATTATAGACTTTACAGATGCTTTTTGTCATGGATATTTTCACTCAGTGCTAAAAGAACTATCACAGATATCTGCTACATATTTGGACATTAAAAGGGCTGTTCATACTTGAAATGGTTAAACTCACTGCTTTATGACAAAATATCCAGAATTGCTTCCTGTTTTTCACTCTTGTTTTTACTGTTGCTGTTCTGG
The DNA here is from genome assembly GCA_007922815.1 of Macrotus californicus. Lineage (NCBI taxonomy): Eukaryota > Metazoa > Chordata > Mammalia > Chiroptera > Phyllostomidae > Macrotus > Macrotus californicus. The sequence continues at coordinate 13,568 of VMDR010023657.1, read as the reverse complement.
TCTCTTTAACTAACTTGTCAATTGCTTTTGAGCAGGAGTTGTGATTCTTTATTCTTCTTCCTTTTTTTTACTTAATACCTTTCTGCAGTGGCTGGTAAGCAGCCAAATCCAGCCCACTGTCTGTTTGTTTTGCAAATCCTTTCCAACTCTGGAGGTTTTCACAGATCACCATTTGCCATCATCTGATGATAGGAAACGCTTACCTTCAACCCCAATTAAGTGAAATGTTATCCCTCCCAAAAGGAAGCCCGTCCTTCTCATTAGTAGACCTGTACTGCAGAAAGCTGCTTAGTGGTCCACCTTCTCTGCAGTGTCATGTGCTGAGATTTCGCTTTCCACGGTTTCAGCTACCCACTGTCGGCCACTGTCTGCAAATATTAAATGGAAAGTTACAGAAATAATAAGTTTTATTTATTTTTTGTTGTTTAAATAATCATAAGTTTTATTTTGCACGATATTCTGAGTAGCGTGATGAAATCTTGCACTGTCCTGCTCCATCCCCAGCGGATGTGAGTCATCCCTTTGTCTAGTATCCACACGGTACATAAGCCACCTGCCAATTACTCACACCTGCCTGTTAGTCATGGTAGCAACCCTGGATGTCAGATTGGCTGTGGACCTGTCACAGTGCTTGTTTTCAGGTCCCCTTATTTTACTCAATAATGATCCCGAAGACATTCACATCCATTTTATAGCAGTATATTGTTATCACTGTTCTATTTTATTATTAATTATTGTTGTTAATCACTTATGTGCCTAATTTATAAATTAAGCTGTATCATAACTATGTGTGGAAAACAACATATATGTGTAGGGTTCATACTATCTGTGGTTTCGGGCATCCACAGGGGGTCTTAGAGTGCATCCCCCATGGATAAGGGGGAGACTACCATATTCAGTTATTTTTGTATTTTGAATTTTGTCAATAAAAGTTTTGGAAATTTGTTGGAAAATAGATTTGTTATGTAAATACACACCTATATAATATCCTCCATTTTACTGCTTAACCTGCATCCTGCATGGCCTAACATACTTACAGTCTGATGCTGTACAGAAAATAAAGTTATTGACCCTTGCCTTACAGTAGTGGTTTCCACTTTTGTCTGTACATCTGAATTTTCAGAGGATATATCCTCTGCCCTGGAGATTCTGAATCAGTGTATTGGGATGGAGTCTGAGGACCTATATTTTAAACAAGCTGTTTAATCGTTTGGGAATCATTGCCGTTGAACACGTTCATAGAGTTGAATCCCAGGAGACAGTACAGTGAATTTTGGATTAGATGTCAGAGGATAGTTTATTAGTTTTTTTATTTCAACATTTATGAACTATGGAATCTTACCAAAGCAATGACTTGTTCTGCAGGTTTTAAAAATTTTTTCTAGTTCCTTTGTTTGTAGACAGTTTTGTTTTATCCACTACAATGGTAGTTTTACCTTCTGGAGTTCACAAAAACCTCTTTTCAGAATCTGACAAAAGTAATGGGCCTTCCCCCAAACCCCCCAAAAAGTGCCCCTGTATTAATTTCTTATGGCTGCCATAACAAATTATTGCAGAAGCACTTAAAACAGCAGAAATTCATTCTCTTACATTTCTAGAGGCCAAAAGTTCAATTCAGGATGTCAGCAGTCCTGCCAGAGGCTCTCGGGGAGATTCCTCACCTCTTCAGCTTCCGGTAGCCACAGCTCTCCTGGTCTCGTGGCTGCACCGCTCCATCTGCCTCCCCCTCTTCTCTGTGCCTGTTCTGTGTGTCTCTTGTAAGGACACTTCTCCTTGGTTTTGGGCCCATCCAGATAGTCCAGAATAAGCTCCTTCTCTCAAGACCCTTAATTTAATCATATATTTTACTATATAAAGTAACATTCACAGGTTCCAGGGATTTGACATGGACATCTTATGACTTGGAGGTGGGGGTACATTTTTTGACTTGCCACAGCACCTTTGCCCATGCTGACAATTTTACACACAACTTCAAGGGGCTTATAACTCTGAGGTTCATATGGGGACCCCATAGACTCTGAGTTTGAAGCTTATACCTGTAGTGGATTCTAATTATGTAGCCTCTTTATCCTCTCCCCTGTGTCAAGTTCTTACATTCATCATCCTATTAATACCAATCTTGAAATGTTTTCTTCTCATGACCTTAGATTCTTTACTTTAAAGCTTGCTTTCTGAGTCAGTTTTTCTGATGACTTTAGAAGCTATTTATCTTTGGTAAAGCATTAAAAGAAAAGAAAAGCCTGTCCCATGCCTTTTACTTCATTCCGTGGCAAGGAGACCAGACTCTGTGCAAACCACAGGTAACTGATGATGCGTCCAGTGGGAAGAGCAACTTACCCCGTGTGCCTGATGTGCCAGGCCTTTTCGCAAGTACTTACACGTGGCTTCTTATTAAAGACTATAAAGTATAAACAGTCCTCAGAGGGAGGGAACATCCACCCCATTATATAAGTGAGAAAGTGAAGCCTGGTGGAAGTTAATTTGGGGGATAGAGCTTTGGTGGGTGAGAGCTAGCAAGGGATGGAGCTGGCCTGTGAGTGAAGGTCTCCTACTCTAAAACCCATGTTATTTTCGTGAGGTCTTGAGAACAGCACACTTCCCTTTCAGTTGAGTGGTTAGTAATCTTACACAAGGCTACGTATGCTTTGGTGTCAGGGGTCAACAGACCCGATTTCAGTTAGATTTGCAGCGCTTCCTTACAGCATTACCTAGTACAGTGTCTCCTCTGATCCTCAGCTTCACGAAAGACTGATACCTGGCTTCCGTGCCTTACGGCACTACGCTAGCAATGAGAGAATCTGAATGAAAGCTCTTCAAAATAGGAAAATGTACCACTATGTAATACAATTAATTAGTTTCTCATTTGATTATATTCTTAGTACTTTTTTCCTTTTCTAGCCTAGATTTCAAAGTTTGAGAATATGGTCAAGCCTCAACCAGAGGCTATATATTAGCTCCAACTATGAATTTCTTGGCATAAGACCTCTTGGGCATTTGGCTGGTGTGAATGCTTAGGCTCTGCCCATTCTTTTTAGGGACATCCCCAACTTTGCCTAGCTCAGCTCCACTTGGGATATCTATGTTTGTGATTATTTTCTGAACATTTCCCTTTCTTGGGTCAGTTTTTAACTCTCATTGCCCACTGTGCCAAACCCGAGGGTTTGGTTGGTGGCCCAGGGCTGTGGTCTGGAGACTCTTCCTGTTTTCTCTTTCCCTTCCCCCAATCTCACGTGACTAATTACCGTCTCCTTTCATCTTTCCTCTTGACTTCCAGAATATAAAGATGCTAAAGACATTCTTTTACAAAAATCGCTCCCCCTTTCCAAAAAAACTACTCTCCCTCATTCCCACAGCCCATCCCATCTGTTCACACCACACAATACCAGTTCCTCCCACCTGCTGGCTTTTGTGGTTTATGCGGTGATGCGCAGAATTCTGGTGCCCAGTTGTAGGGTAATCTGATTGTAATATTGCACTGGAGAACCGTAGATGTGAGTATTTTTAGATCTTTTCTCTGGAGCTGGTTAGATTTTCTAGAGGAGACTTCCAGACTCTTGGCTACCACGTCCAAGAGTTTGAGGCTGGCGCTGAGTAGGTGAAGGGCGGGCATCAGAGGGCTGCTGGATCTGCTCCCAGTAAGCACGCTGCACTTAGGCCTCCTGTTGGCTCTGCTGCTCTCATTTGTTATTTAACCTCACTCTGATTTTACCACAGGCCTATATTGACCTAACTCATTTTGAACTTTCTGCCTTAGTGGTTCTTCAATGGGATTGGGGTGGGGGTCAGATGTTTGGGAATGTGTAGAATTTGGGGGTCGTAATAGAGGCTGTTGGCGGGGATGCTAAAGGTTTTGCAGTCCTACTGGCTGCAGGAACAGTCGCTTTTCCCAAGCTATCCAATAGCTCCCTTTTTGAAAACAGTGTAAGTTTATTTTATTAATTAACTAAGTAATTAATTTTATACATCGCTCAGGTGCACATTATAATTTAATATCTGTAGATATCACAAACTGATCACTCCCCAAAAATCTAGTTACTATCCATTACCATACAGTTGACCCCCTTACCAACCTTTGTTAAACGCAAACCCACGTCCTCTCTGATGCCCACCAGTCTGTTCTCTGTGTCTGTGAGTCTTTTGTAATACGTTGGTTCTTTTAAAAAAAATACCAGTTAGCTACTTACCCATTATTACCTTTGACTTTCCTGCTCTTTTTAAGTTCATGCTTACCAGTGATGATTTTTATTTTATTGATACTTAGAACTGAACTCTATTCTGAAGGTGTCTTTTGAGCAGGTGGCTAGAGTGTCCGCAAGAAGACTAATCAGGAGGCCGCTGTAGAAGCCCCGGGAAGAGTTAGTCGTTGCTTGAGAGTAAAGACGGACAGCCATAGACCATGCAGGGCGTGTGTGGAGGTCGAGACCGCGTGAATTACATACAGATGGACTGAGCGCGGAGAACTGAGGGGAAGGAGCAGTCCGAGGTGGTCGCGGGTTTTGTCTTGAGTTGACTGGGTGAATGGCCCGTGTCCTTTGTGGGGATGGAGAGGCCTGAGGGGAAGGGCTGCTTCTGTGATGAGCATATGAAATTCAAGAAGGCTGCATCCTGGGCCCAAGGACAATGTTGCTTTTTTTTCTTTGACATCCGTTGCCTCTCTAGACTTGCTTATTATTCAACTGTCATGCAAAAAAAACACTCCACTTAATTCTTTGGCTGTGTGCTTCTGTACCCCTCCTTATTGCTGCTGTCCACCAACCTTATTTGTTGAGGACTTTGGGACTTGGCTTGTCCACCCCACTACCTGGCACAGTAACGGGCAACTTCAGGGGATCTGTGAGCAACTTATCCAAGTACTGTCTTCAAGGTTCCCTGACCTGTAGCGGGCCGGCAGTGACAGTGTGAACTGTGGCTTTGAGTCCGAGCTCCCCTACTTTCTAACTGCACAACTTGGAAAATTCTGCTCAGTCTTTTGTGTCTCATTTTCCTTAATTGTAAATCGGGGATAATGGGATCTGTACACGTGGGATTTTGTTACTAATTGTAAATGCCTGGCACATAGGAAGCATTCTATAAATGTTATCTATTAAGATTATTAGTATTTAATTATATATCTATTTAATCACGTATGCTGCTGTTATTCTTTTAGTTAAGCAACCAGTTCAAAAGCTACACCTTCAGCCTTGCCTCCTCAAATTTAAACCTCTTAAATTTTAAGTGCCCCAAAAAGGGGCACTGACCACAATTGCCTCATATGTTCGGTATACTTGGTTAAAAAAATAAAACAAAGCTCGCCAGTGCTTCAATTCCAGCAGTTCTTGTTTACAAGTATGCATCAGATTTACCCAGGGGGCCTTTTCAGAATATCTGGGCCTTCTGGGAGTGTGAATAGGATGGGTAAGGGTGAAGATGAGGGGTAGCGTCAAGTACCTCTCCTCCCTCCATTTTCTTTTAGTTAATAACCCCCTTGCTGGGTTCCTTTCCTCACCAGTCTCCCCTCCATTAATTAGTACTTTAAGCTACTTTCTCATGGCCGCCCTTAATTATGTTCTCATTCTCTTTTCATCTTGCCCCATTTGCTCTGCTAACCTCTAAGTTGGGATGACTCCAATCCAGTCTGCCTCCAGTGCGGGCTACTGAAAGCCACAGTTTTTGAGCAATGTGAGGTTCTTTCATGTGGCATTTTGCTCTTCAGTCTTTTCTATTCATATTAGAGCACCTGACCTTATGTGACAGAGTGGGCACATGACCCTTTTAATTAATACTGATTTCAAAAGTAACTTCAACTCTCACGTAATCCAGTTACTCAAGATCTCTGTGAGTCTATCAGTTATGTCTCATTTATTTTACAATATGTTTGGAGTAGCATTAACGATATTTATGTTTTATAAAGGAGAAACCAAGGCACAAGATGGTAAAATAGTTTGGGGTATCAGCTTGCAGGCCTAATTTTTTTGAACTTTGGAAGATAAGTTTGTATGGTCATGTATTAAGCAACTTCTCCATATTCATTGTCTTGTAGGTCAGTATAATGGCTGTTTTTAATGGCTGTCATCACTGTTTTTAAGGAATTTGTGATGAATTATTCTTTTTAAATTTTCTGTTTGAGATGGAAAATGCCCTGATCAATTCTAGTCTGTCACTTTGGGGAGAGGTTTGCTGGTGTGTGTATGTGTGTGGGTGTGTGTCGTAAGTGATCATCTTTGGCTTTGGTTTTTAACAAGAATTTTATTTTATTTTATTTTTATTTTTTTTATATTTATTTATTTTTATTACAGGGGAAGGGAGGGAGGAGAGGGAGAGAAACATCAATGTGTGGTTGCCTCTTATGCACCCTGCACCAGGGACCTGGCCCGAAACCCAGGCATGTGCCAAGACTAGGAATCGAACTGGCAACCCCTTGGCCTGCAGGCTGGTGCCCAATCCACTGAGCCACACTAGCCAGGGCTTTAACAAGAATTTCAAAAATTCTGTTACAACTAGAAAACTCCTTTTCCAGTTTTTATTCAGTTTCCTGTATTCCCTGTGGAAATAGTGGACCTGACCCAATTATTTTTTGAGAATTCATTTAACAGAACATTATGTTAAAATATTTTTGTTCATCTAATCAAGTTCCATGTAAAAACTGGCAGGCATCCATAGTTTCTATTCTTTAACATGCAAATAATTCGGTTCCTTGGTTAAGATACTGGCTCCATCATTATACTTAACTGGTGCTGGGATAGCAGGGTACGATCTGAGGAACATAGCTGCTTCATGCATGCGGTGAGTGCTTTTTCTCTTCAGGCGTGATTGATCTTGATTTTGTTAGTTGTATAGCACTCTAACCGTGATCTTTGAAGTGTACAACGATATGGTACAAGTGTGGTAATAAAAGAGCACCACAGATATTGGAAATTAAATGTATTATTGAATAAAATACAGATTTTTGCAAAATTCAACATGACTTCATTGCTACATCAGAATAATTTTTTTAAAGGGAACTGGGGAAGTTGAGCGGGACTGGGGAATTCAGTGTGGCCCGAGATGAGTGAATGCTAACGTATGATCAGCCCCTGGTAATTCACGTCAGACATTTGAGGAACCTTAGAGGCTTCCTTGTAGAAGCCTAGTGTTTGAAACCGGTGCTCAGTTTGTTTTTTTCTGTGAAGTAAATTTACTATAAAATGAAGTGTAACCTCATGGAGCTATACCCCCGTTTCCCTTAGAGTGTACACATAGGCTCTGATGCAATGACTTTTCATCTGGAGATTTGTAATAAACGTCACATCTTTATTTTCTTATTTTAAAGTGAAGGTACTTGACATATTTTTATAATATTTGCATATTTTATTACAAAGTAGAATTTGAAGCATCCTGGGAATCACTTCCTAGTGATGATCAATATTAATAGTTTGGAATTCATTCCCCCAGACTTTTTCCAATGTATTAAATAACATAAATTTTATTTCTTCTTTAAAAACATGTTATCATGCTGTATACACTGTTTGTGACTTGCTTTGTTTAGGTAACAAGTCCTTTTGGGGGGTTGGGTATACAGATGCCCTCCATTCTTTTAATGAATTCATACTCTTCCATTATATCATAATTTTCTTATCCATCCCCCTGTTGGTGGACATTTAAGTCGCAATAAACATCCTTTATGCCTATATCTTTGTCTATATGGATAAATGTTTCTGTAGGATAAATTTAAAAAGTAGAACTTGTAGATCAAAGGGTATGACCATTTTTTATTTTAATGGATGTTTTGGGGCTTTGCAAAATGTTATATCAATGTTCTTATTTTTATAAGAAATAAAATTCTAAACTTGCAGAAGTTTTAGCTAAGTGATATACATTCATTAATGTATACCAGTATTTCTAATATAAGGTTTCTAGTGTCATAAAAATCTTTAAAATGACAGCTTGTTTATTCTTACAGTGATGGAATGGGGGGACGATATTAAAGCAATTTCAAAAGATGAAGCAGTGATGTTGGTGAATCATCAGGCAACCGGAGACGTGTGCACTCTGATGATGTGCCTCCAGGACAAAGGACAGGTAAGCCTTAGTCTGACAGCAAGTGGCTTACTGCGGTTGGAACATAGACTTTAATATGAACCGTGTGCTTTTCCTGAGACTTTAGAAAAACTTTCAAAAATGCGTATTTCTAAGTCTCTCCAGGAGAGGAATTGAGAGACTTAAGAAGAAATAATAACTGGGATAATGTGAATTATATCTCTGTAAAGCTGTTTTAAAGCGAATAACTGGGATGAAAGCCAAGTTGATATGATTTAAGTTGGGGGCTATCTTAAGGTGAAGTGGTAAATTGCCAGTTTGAGAAGTACAGAGACAAAGAACAGTCTTGTTCAGGATAGGAGAGTGAAATCAGTCAGTGAATTTGGTAATTGGGGGATCTTTAGCCAAAGGAAAATAAGGTAAATATTATTTTGGATTTCACTTACAAGGCGCATTAAAAGGAAAAATATGAGGCCCATTTTAGTTAGTGTTATTAAGGCTCTGGTTGAGCTGGTGATGCACATGGCTTGTATTAATAACTAAGATGTATCTATATACTGGGTGGGTTTAAAATAAATTATCTGTAGCAGTAAAGGAATTATCACCTTTGGAGAAGTTAAACAGGTTTTACTCATAGAAAACTAAATAAACAGTATATAACATTAATGGAGCAAATACTTGGCCGAATAGTAAGTAAACAAATTAGTAGGTGTTTGTTAAGTGCTTCATATTCATGGTCGCTGACTGACACACTTTTCACCTCTCAAAGGAGCTAACGAGCCAGCAGCAGATGGAGGCAGGGCATAGCCAACAATGCGTCATTGCAAAGTGAGCAGTTTCAGGGGCCAGTGAGCTCACAATGTGCTTGATGGATGTAGAAAACTTGGTGGAGGGCAGAGGACATGAACTTCACCCTGAAGAAGTAGAATTTAGTAAGGCAGAGTAGTGAAGGGCCTGTTCTTCAGGGAAATGGTCACGGCCCAAGTAGCCAAGGCAAGGATAAGCCCCGTGTGCTTAGTTAGGTCCCTAGAGGTTTTGATTCTGCAGCTCGGGGGTCAGAAAATGAGGTGAGAGTCAAGGAGACTATGTTTGATTATTATAGTTTCTGTTTCTCTTGTTTATCTGAAAAGCAGAGGTATAACCTTGCTGGAATGTGGGGTGAATTCACCTTTCTTCTATTAAGAATCTTGAATTATTAAGACTATTGCTGTGTAGATATATTTATACTTCTAGTGACATTTATTGCCTTGACCCTAAATTCATGATGTTAAAATTTTGTAAAAACTAGTCTATTTAGCTTTGTATCAAGAGAATCCCCAATTAACATTTTTATTCTTACTGATATGATAATTATATTATCAAAATTAGTGATTATGCAGTGTACTTAATTAATTTTGAATCTCAAATAATTATTAAAATGGTCAACATAAATATACCTAACATTATTACTCTAACTCAAAGATGATAACTATATTAACCAGAATATAGTTAACCTGAAATTTGCCAGTCATGTGGACAAAAGAAAGTTTAGTTTGTTTGTTTGCTTTTGTTAAAAGATTTCAGTTAGTTTGTCTTAGGCACATTTTTTTTGTTCAGAGTAATTTTGTTTTTGTTTTCAGGTTAGTTATACTAAACATTTTTATGATCTGATATTGCTGAATAATTTGAAATGTTGAATTTTAAAATCTTCTTTTGTAAAGGAGTAATTGAGAAATGCAAAACTAGAAATATTCTAATCTTTACCTCTTACCTGACAAGTTAGGGCAGTATTAGTTTATATTTACAAGTGGGAATGTTTACTTGACTTATTGTGTGCTCCATGCTACATTCAGAGAAGGTACTCTCAACGCTTAGAGAGCCCTAGACTACAGTCAGGTTTCTTCTATCCAACATTTAATTATTTCTTGTTTTTTAAATACTTCAGGCTGTTGCTCAAATGATGTGGTTGATGGATCATATTTTTCAGTACACAAACTTTGGAATTGTTTCTTTAATTCACGGAGACTTCTTTATAAGACAGGTAAGTAATGAGCATTTTTTCTCACAGTGATAACCTGATCAAACTGATTCTTTATTGTATGAAGAGGCATAACAAAACCAGTTATAATAGGTAACATTAGGGAGCTCTTCCTCTGACCCCATGTTCCCTAAATCATTTATGTCAGTCTGGACTTGAGTATGCATAAGCATTAATATGCTGATAATGTGAATATTCTAATCTCTACTCCTATCTAAACAGTACCGTGTTCAATAAACGTTTACCGAGCACCTGCCATATTCTTAGCTCTTCTACTTCGTACCTGTGTGAACTGGGCGAGTTATTTAAACTCCGAAAGTCCCCTCATTGTTCAGATGGGAACGATAGGTGCCCGCCCCCCCACCCTGTAGGTGGACGGGGAATTCAATACAGTGGTACCTGTGAAGCACCCAGGAAGCTGCCTGCCACCTCTGTCGTCATTGTTGTCATGCTTACCACTGCTATCATCTGTATTATCACTGATTTCATTTACAGGTCACTGTTAAGTGACGTGTGTCAGTTAGCAGTAGGGGGGTCATTAAATAAAGAAAAGGAATTATTTTGAGAATCGGTAGGAGGAAGGGTGAGTACATCAGGTTTCTGTGGATTCAGAAAAAAAAATTTTGAGACGAGAAGCTGCTATTTGGCATACATATAGAGAATGAGTATGGGTCTGATAGAAGGAATGGGCCCCAAGCATTGGGAATAATTTAGTGTGTAGGAGGAGGGTCATAGCCTCTTACCGAGTGAGCACTCCATTACATAGTATCCCTGCCATGGTGCTAGTATCATGGACTATTTTCTCAGAAATGGACAACTGAAATATGATATGCAGGCATTTTGTGTATGGTAATGCTACACTTAGATGGTGTTTATATATTTGGCAACTTAAATCTGGATTGTGCAGGACCTTACACATAATAAGTACTTAACGAAGAACCAGTGAATCTAATGAAGCCTCTTCTGAGAACCACAAATTCAGAAATAAGCTGGAAATGCGTAGAAAAATTCGAAGCTCTCTGAAAATAGGTGCCACCAAACACACGCTCTTTACTCCAGACAGTTTATGCACAGAACACATTTCGTTTTTCACATGCTGTGCAGTTACCTAGTTTCTTCTGGAAACGGCCTTGGTTCTTCCGAGTGGAGAGGTGAACGGATGCATGCTGTAGAACTTCAGGAAGAGGTGGAAGTGGGGGCTGGCCACAAGATTGAGACAAAATAAACAGTGATCAGAATAACAAAGAAACTAGCCCAGTATCTCAGAGTAGCCTCAGGATTGAAGCTTAGCAGTAGGGGAATCCATGGGAAAAATCAGGTGGGTCCTTTGCATGTAGGGTTCTAAGGAGATTACTCCTTAGAATATATTATGAATATATTATGTAGTATAGTATAACAACTGACCCTAGTAGGATTCCCAGTTCTCCCTCCCGAAGAGGCAAATGATACTAACTTCTCTGTGACTTTGAGGGTATAAAAGTAGAACATGCACGCTAAAACAGTTTCCTTTTTATTACAATGTAATGTTTTACATATTTAAAGACTATTTCAAATATCAGATAGATTTGCAAATTCTTTTCTAAAGAGCAACATTTTCCCTCTAGTAGTAACAAAAGTTTATAACATGGAAGGAGAGGAGAGAAAAAAGTATTAATGGTGAAGAAAATCTCTTGGGACTTTGCTACTAGACAATTTTGAGAAATTATTTCCAAAAATATTAAAAATATTTTACATGTAGGGTTGGGAACTTACATACAGAGAGCTTAATCATAATTCAGTTCAGTAAAATAGCTAAGACAATGTCTTACTTGTTTTCCATTTGGAATAACTTAAGGCCTGAACGCATACAGATTATTTTAGGAGCATTGGCTGAAAAATTATTAGTGAATTGACCATACTGGAAGGAAGAACCTCTGTACTATTTAGTTACGGGTTTGGGGCCTTTCTACAATGTTTTCTGGATTCCTTTTCAGTCTCCAAGTCATTCTTCCCTCTCCTTCCCTTACAACTAAGAGCCAGCGCACCCGAGTTCCCTTTCAGCTTGACTTGCAGCTTTTTCCTGAACGTATTCACTTCTCCTGGACATACCACAGTCGAATCTCATCGAACTCCTTTGTCTGGACAACTGCAATAGTCTCCTAACTTATCTCCTATAATCTTTTTGTCACTGGAGCCAGCAGATATTTTTTTATGTAGATAAGATCCCAACACTCCCTTGTCAAAACTGTCCAGCGACTTTCCACCCCAAACCACTCCCAAGTGCAAGGCCCTTACCTGTTCTCCACCTGTGCAGTTCCTCTCCGGAGCTGTCCACCTCATTCATCACACTCCAGCGGCACTGGCCTTGGTGTAGTTCTTTGAACTGGCACAGCTCCAGCCTGGAGTCTTCTTCGCATGGCGTGTGTCCTCACATTATCAGCTGTGTGCTCCAGTTTCACCTCCTTGGAGCTGCTTTCCCTGACCCTCTTGACCCTCTCTGTCCTCTTAACTCTTTTTTTTCTGACACTTTTGACCAGTTGAGTTTTCGCTCCTTACTTTACCATCTTCCCCACTCTAGTAAGCTCAGTGAGGGTCTCTTACTTTCTTCTTGTGTCTAGTGTGTAGGACAGTGCCTGGCAGGTAGGAGGTACTCAGTCAGTAAACAGACGTGGAATTGATGATTGAATGAACTTTGAGGGGCAGTTAGAGCAACTTTTTCTTTAGAAAGAAGGATTTATTTATATGAGTACTGATAACTTCTTTTTACCACTAGTCAAGATGGGCAATAAGTGGGGGGTGGGGGGGGTCACCATTCTAGTTTATAATTGGATTTTACTTTAGAAGCTGTCACTATTTTATTTCATAGCAGTTTAATTTCAGATGTACCTGTGCTTATTATATGTGTGTCTTCCTTCTAGGGAAAATCTCACCGTGACCAACAACTTCTTCTTCTCAAGAAGCACCTAGAAAATAATTACAGGAGCAGAGATCGAAAATGGATTGTCTTATTTCCAGAAGGGGGCTTCCTCAGGAAGAGAAGAGAAACAAGTCAGGCGTTTGCCAAGAAAAATAACTTGCCATTTCTTCAACATGTCACTCTGCCAAGGATTGGAGCAACAAAAATTATTTTGAACTCACTCGTGGCACAGCAGGAAAATGGGAGTCCAGCAGGAGGAGATGCTAGGAAATTGGGTATGATGGCTTTTAGCATTGTGTTTCCTTTGTTGGAATTAAAGGGTTTTCTGGAGTACCAGAAGATAACATTGTTATTTTATATGTTTATAATTTTTGTCAAATAGAAATAATACTCAGGGAGGAGATGAAATACAATTTTAAATGTATCTATTTTAAAAAATAGTTAATGCTTACTACAATTCATTCAAATAATACAAAAATGCAGGAAGTCAAAGATATCTTTCCTCTACCTTAATCTATTTTCATTCCTGGCTATTCTCACTGATGCAGTAAACATTCCTGTAAATATATTTACATTTTTGTGAGAGTGTTTCTGTGGTGTAGATTCCTAGAAGTGGAATAGCTAGAGTAAAAGACATAGGGAAAGGAGTGACTAATTTGT
>VMDR010023656.1:0-15462 GCA_007922815.1 Macrotus californicus | reverse complement strand
GATTCCTCCTAGGTTAGATATCTTTCTAGAAGAACTCACAGAATGTACTAAAATCTACTATCATCACAATTAAGGTTTAATACAGGGAAAGGATACAGATAAAATGCAGTCAGAGGAAAAAATAACTACATGAGGTGATGGATGTCTTAACTAACCTGATTGTGATAATCATTTGGCAATATATATATATATATATATATATATATATATATATATATATATATATATAAAATCACATTGTACCCCTTAAATGTACACATGGTAGTATGTCAATTATTACTCAATAAAACTGGGGTAACTCAGCTAAAGAAAGAGACACAGAGGGCAGAGTGTGGGAGGGTTCCAAATGAAGCTTCCGTTGCTCCCTCCCATGGAATTAGGAAGTGCTCCCCTCTTGGCAACAGTGTGACAATCTGCATGAAGTATTGCCATCCAGGGAGGCTCACTTGAGCTTTAGTCTAGAGTTTTCATTTGGTGCTATTGTGTAGTCATGATTGATTGGTTGATTGCTCACATGGTGAGCTCAGTCTCTAGGTCATGTGATACTGAATGACCCAAAGCCCCCACCTTAAATCACATGGTTGGTCTTTCTGGCATGGCCAGACCCCACTTTAAAACTATTGGTGTAGCTGGCCATACCCTGAAATCTAGTGTGGCCAGCCTGCACTCAAACAAAGACACCAACTGCAAAGTGTGGCATAAGTTAGCATGCAGAAGTCAAGGGAAAAAGCCACTTCTCTCTACTACAGTAGAGAATTTGGCTTTGCCCAATTCTCTACTACACACTTGCCCATAAAAGGTGCTATTCTCCCTGAAGTGAGACAGAAAATAATTTGTGGCACTCCCTAAGTGAGAGAAGGCAAGAAGAAAGGAGTGTTAAAGATGAGCTTGCTTTAGCTCAGTTCCATTGTTTGAAATCAGTAAATAAGAGCCAGTACCCTACAGCTGGCCTACAGTAGGAAGGTATCTTGGGATTCTTTGGTTTTGTGCTCATTTCATATATCACATTCCAACCCCATCCTGAGCTAGATGCTTAATCTCTGGCCTCATATTTCTCACTTATGGTTCAAATTTTTATCTCTAATCTGTCATCCAATATCTCTGCTATCCTTCCAAGCTCTTGGTCCCAGTCACATTTATGAGTGTGCTTTTTAATTCACTTATAGATACAACTTTGAAGAGAACAGATCAAGGACATACTTGTGGTGTTTATTGCATTGACATGTTGACGTTTATTTATATGCAAACTTTGGAGGTATTTTTCACCACTTCTTATTTCATCTTCTTCATAATAATAACAGAATATGAATGACAATAGAAAAAAGTGTTCTTGGGGTAATTTCTGGTCTGCCCCAATCCGTTACCTAAGGTATATAGCCATGGACATGTGTACCCAAAATTTTTCTACTTTCGTTTTTTATAAAAAGACAATGGACTCTTTTGGATTGGTGTTTCAGGGTTCTTAGGGTACAATCCCAGCAGTGGAATTGCTGGGTCAAAAGGCAGTTCTATTTTTAGTTTTCTGAGGAAATGCCATACTGTTTTCCACAGTGGCTGCACCAGTCTACATTCCCACCAACAGTGCACTATGCACCCCAATGTTCATAGCAGCACAATTTGCAATAGCCAAGTGCTGGAAGCAACCTAAGTGCCCATCAGTCGATCAAAAAACAATGGTACATTTACATGATGGAATACTACGCAGCAGAAAGAAAGAAGGAGCTCCTACACTTTGTGACAGCATGGATGGAACTGGAAAACATCATGCTAAGTGAAATAAGCCAGGTGGCGAAAGACAAATACCATATGATCTCACCTATAAGTAGAACCTAATCAACAACAAAAAAAAAACAAGCAAGGAAAATATAACCAGAGACATTGAGATTGGGAACAAACTGACAGTAACAGAAGGGGAGGTGGAAGGGGATAATGGGGAGAAATGGGGGAAAGGGTCTTCAGGAGCAACTATAAAGGACACATGGACAGAGCCAAGGGGTGGTGGGATTGAGGATGGGAGGTGGGGATGGCTGGGGTCAGGGGAGTGGTGGTGGAGGGAAATGGAGACAACTGTTCTTGAACAACAATAAAAAAAAAAAAAAGACCATGTGGCTACACTCTTGTGCTCCCTTCAGATTTTAGTAGCAGCCAAAGGCAAAAACAAGTATGTTACAACTCTACTCTGTCATCGTATATTGTTTGCATTAATGAAATAATAAAAAATAGCTTTAAATAGATTTATTAAATCCACTTGGCTCTCTAAAAATCTCCTTCTTTTCCACAATTTAAAAACCCTCTAGCTAGTCGTCCTAGATCACAAAAGTTGGCAGATAAGTAATGTGTTTGATTTTGCCTAATTTACTATCATAGTAATAAAGAATGTTGACAAAAGGAAATTCCCAATACACTCGAAACAAATCTCTTTAGATTTTTTCAGTTCATTGCATATTCATTGAATACCTTTATCCTACAAAAGAATAACCTCTGTCACAAGACTACATTGATACAACTATTAGACCAGGTGCTAGTTAGCTCGAGGTATTTTTCCTTCATATTTATATCTGGGGTTATTCAGAGGCTTATTTCACAGAGAAGCTTACAGGGCTATCATAACAATATGAAGTAAAAGAGCTTGACTGTATTGTTATATACCCATTACACTAACAAAAATTAGTGATTATGATAAAAACCAAGATGATGGGACCTTAGGCAGTAGATTCACTATGGGTGGCCCTTTTAGAGGATTTAGTCTTACTATAAAACAATGAAATATAATCCTAAAAGAATTAAAAATTGTCTATGTCCTTTAACAAGGGAAGAGGTATTTAAGGAGCTCATATTTCAGTGCTTTCCGGAACTGAGACCACAGAACTGGACTGCATTATTTTAGATTCTCTGTGAGAGGATTAGACTGTATGACACAACAGGCCCATCTCCCTTCTCAGTGTCTGTGGCTAGTGGGGTTGTATTGTTGATGATGCGGTTTACCTCGTACTCTCTGGCAGAGAGGTTGGCCTTTGATCACCAACTGGAAGAAAAATCTGACTAGTTCTTTGTGCTCTGAGCCTTATTTGATGCATCCATATATCTGTGTGAGACAGAGAACTAGAAAGTAGCCAGGTCAGGGGTGAATACCTCTGGGAGAGTTCTTAGGCACCGGTTAAGTATTGAAATAAGTTAGCCCTTTATTGTGCGATTCTTCAAACTTCATTAATTGCATTTGAATCACTTGACACTGGAAGGCACTATTAAAATAGCTGTGGGGAAAGGCAGCTTTGGAATAAAAATACTCCCTGTCAATGGCCACTGGGCAAAGGTTAGAGCAGGTATGTGAGGGGTCCAGTCTGGAAGCTAGGGCACTTGACTTCGAAAGCTTAGATCATGTTCTTTTCTCATAATTAATGAAGCTTGCAGGCCACCAACAATCCATTAAACCCAATGTTGAGCTATGTTGGGTTCAGAGATGCTGTTCTGTGTGAATCACAGCATCAGTTCATACGGGGGTTCTTAAAATCCTCAACTCAGGGACATGGACAACAGTTTGGTAATTGTCAAGGTGAAGGGAGTTGGAGGATGGTTTTGAGGAGATTAATGTTGATGGATAGAGACTTGACTTGGAGTGGTGAACATGAAATACAGTGTACAGATGATATGTTGTAGAATTGTACACTTGTGCCCTGGGTGGTGTGGCTGAGTGCGTTGAGAGCTGGCCTGAAAACCAAAGAATCACTGATTTGATTCCCAGTAAGGGCACATGCCTGTGTTGTAGGCCAGGTCTCTGGTTAGGGGCATGCAAGAGGTGACTGATTGATGTATCTCTCACACATCAATGTTTCTCTCCTTTTCCTTCTCCCTTCCTTCCCATCTCTCTAAATAAATAAAATTTTTTTAGAAAAGGAATTGTGTATGTGAAACCTATATAATTTTATTAACCAATGTCACCCCAATAAATTAAATAAAAAGGAAAAAATAAATTATTTTGAGGGGAAAAATACAAAAGCTCTTTAAGTTCAGGAAACCACATCAAAACCTTAACATTACCCATTCTACACATTAGTATTCAAGGGTGATGATCTCAGAGCACATCTCCAAGGTAGTAAACCTTGGCTCATCCAGGTTCATGAGTGTCAGAGGCTCAAATACCCAATGGAGGCAAGAAGCATTACTTATGTCTGGATTTCACCTTAATCCTGAAAATTTTACAGAATGGTGGTCCCAAGCACAAGTAGGTTGTACCCAAACACTGTGCAGCAGAAGACAATGGTAAATCACTGCTGTATATTTTTTCCTAATTTTCTATTGAACTTTCTTATCTCTTTTACTTTGAATAGGGTCTCCAGGAGTTGGAGCCAACTCCACAGCATGTAAAGACAACAAAGGTAATGATATACATTCTCTAAGATAAGTTTGGGTCAGGAAGGATTGTTGGTACATCTTTAGAAATAAAACATAAATACAGGAGCTTCTACTTATCATCTCTGTAGAGAAATGAGATAAAAGACACAGTTATCTATTGCTGTATAAGGAACTGCTTTTAAACTTGATGGATTAATTTATAATTCATGATCTACCAGCGTTCTGTTGGTTAATCAGGTCAGCTTGTCAGTTCTGGTGGCCTCGCCTGGAGGTTCTTATGAACTTGCGTGAAAGCCCCAGTTGGTGCTGGAGTCACCTTGAGGCTCAGCTGAGCTGCTGGAATAATTGAGTCTCTCCTCCTGTTCATGCAATCACAGTGCCTCTGTTTTCCACATGGCTTTCACATGGATCTCTGTACCTGGTCTCTCTAGTGGTGTAGACCCAAAGGAGATGAAGCAGAAGCTGTCAGCTCTCTTGAAGGCAAGACTAGAAATGACATAATAAGTCCCATTCAACTGTATTCTATTGATTATTTCAGGCCAAACTGTTTTTGGAAATTAGCTACCACAGTCAACCTTCTGGCCCCCAAACATTAACATGTCCTTACATAAAAATTACACTCAGACCCAAGAATCCCTAAAACCTCATCCTACTGTGCTTCAAGTTTCAAAAAAAAAAACTACTGCATCACGCATGGGGCCTAAAGCAAAGTAAGTCAGGAGGATAAAGAGCTATTGGAAATTGAGACTGGAGCCCTAAGACATGCTAATAATATCAACAGAGAGGTCTTAGGGCAATGGCAATATGGTGTGTGTGTGTGTGTGTGTGTGTGTGTGATGTAATACAGAATAAGAAATTTTGTTTCTTGAGTTGTTCTCAAATTTGAGTCTTTAGAGCACCTGAGAGATTGATACATAGCACTTTGTATATAAACTTAATATAGAATTTACTTCATACCAACACCTTAAATTTTATGTGTTGATTTTTAGAAATAAAGATTTTTGTTATTTTCTGAAGTTTACAATCCTATGGATAGCTTAAAAATGGGATGGAATTATTTCTATGTATCAAAATAACTTGTATTTAAATTATTATGTTATTTTAATGTTTAAAATGAGTGGTACAGTGGCTTCTTAGGAAAAACACTAGATATTTGATGGCCGAGCAGAATAGGGTGAAAGAAACAATGATTGATTTTATCTAATTTTGCTTTTAACCTGTGGGAACTTCAACTCAGGCAGACTCGGAGATAGCCAAAGATGATTTAAGAAATGTGAACGCAGGGAAGCTACAGTGGAGGCAGATTGCTGCAAAAGCATTGCAGTGACAGACGTGTCTCAAAAAGAGGGCGCTGGCCCCTTTACACCAGGCAGTATGTTGCAATCAACCACATGATTCTATACAAGAGGTAGTAACAGACAAATGAAATAAAAAGTGATTTTGTGGCTTGCTTTTGTTAGCTTTCTTTTCCATTAATTACTTCCCAGATGTACATATGACCTTTGCATCAGCAAAAGCAAGAGGTTTATTTGCCCTTTTACATAGCTCTTAATAAATAATAACTCACAGGAGTTTTCTGGGAAAGGTGGAGTAAAGGGACTCAGGGAGTATTGTCAAGTGAAGCCTTATCGGTGGTATAACACTTTTATGTAATTAAAAATACATTTACAGACATTACAGTCTTAGCACTCTGTCTGTGGTCTATATTGTTTGTTCTGTACAGCTTTGTTTCAGGGCATGCAGATAAATAGGGGAGAGTGGGCTATTGTACTAGTTTTCTAGAGCTGCCGTTACAAAATATGACTACCAACTGGATGGCTTAACCAACAGAAATCTGCTTTTTCCAATTCTAGAAGCTAGAAGACCAAGATCAAGGTGCCAGCAAGCTTCTCCTGAGGCTTCTCTCCTTAGCTTGCAGATGGCCCCCCTCTTGCTTCCTTTTCACGTGGTCCTTCTTTGCACTTACACCTTGGTGTCTCTTCCTTTTTTCCTAAGGACATCAGTCATGTTGGATTAGGACCCCACTCTAACAGCCTCCTTTAACTCAGTCACCTCTTTCGAGAACTTATCTCTAAATATGATCATATTCTGGGGTTCTGGGTGTTGGAGTTTCAATATATGAATTTGGGAGAGAGACATAGTTTGGCCCATAACAGATATTTAAACTTTTAAAAAGTAAGAATATAATGTCAATGCTTGTAGTTATTTTGCAAGTACCCCGATGAAATCATGTATACATATTTTTAAAAATTACCAAAAGTATGCTTTACTCAGCTTTCATGATAAATACTTTGTTTTTGATTCTTAAATAAGTAGCATGGTCTTCATATTATAATTACTATTTTTAAATAAGAAGATAAAGCTCAGAGAGATTTAGTGAATTTCCCCTTTTTATCAAGAAGAAAGTGTTATGCCAGGATATGACCTAGTTTTGTGGACTTTAGTGCTCTTTCTACTAAAGCTGCTAAAGCTACTAAAGTGGATTTTATTTAAGAAATGTTAATAAGTTGTAAAACAACATCAGGAATTGGCAGATGGTGCCTAGCTGTACATGTTATTTAGTTTAATTATGTTTAATTAGAATAATCAAAATGGGTGTGTAGGAGCATAGATAATGTATATTTAAAAACTGACTACTTTTATTAATGAGAGATTTGAATAGTCCGTTAAATTGTATCTTGAAAAATCTCAATTTCTTATAAATTCCTCTGTACAGTTTTTTAAATTTTAAATTAGAAACTTTATGGTTAATATCCCAAATATATAAAGAGCTCATACAACCCAACACCAAACAAACAATCTAATTAAAAGTGAGCAGAGAACCTGTGCTGAGACTTCTCCCAAGAAGACATTCAAAGGATCAACAGATACATGAAAAGATGTTCAATTTCACTAGCTATTAGGGAAATGAAAATAAAAATTACCATGAGATACCACCCTCACACCTGTTAGAATGGCCATTATCAACGAGACAGGTAATAACAAGTATCGGAGCGGTTGTGGAGAAAAAGGATCCCTCATTCACTGCTGGTAGGAATGTACACTGGTACAGCCACTCTGGAAAACAGTATGGCAGTTCCCGAAAACATTGAGAATAGAGTTACCATATGACCCAGATATCGCTCTTCTGGGTATCTGCCTGAAAAACTCAGCAACAGTGATTGGCAGCATTATTCACAGTGGCCAAGACATGGGTACAACAAAAGTGTCCTTCAATAGAGGATTCAATAAAGAATATGTGGTACATTTATGCAATGGAATACTACTCAGCCATATGAAAGGATGAAATACCGTCATTTGGGACAACATGGAGGGACATTGAGAATATTATGCTAAGTAAAATTAGTCAGAAAAAGGCAAGAATCATATAATTACACTCATATGTGGAATATGAAATTAAAACTCATAGACACAGCGACAGTAGGGTGATTACCAGAGGGAAGGGGATAGGGGTGGTGGGGGTAAATGGGACCAAATCCATGGTGGTGAAAAATGGTTTGATTTTGGCTGGTGCACGACCATGCGTCACAGAAATGTAAACTTGAAACCTATATGATCCTTTTAACCAATGTCATCCTAATGAATTTAATAAAAAGAAACTTGATTATAAAACCAAATTTTTACAAATGCACATTGTATACCCAATTATAGTGTAGTATTTATTGTGAAAGACCGAAATAATGTAGTTTTAGAAGTTTCAAAATAACTCTCTGTTTTTTTAAAAAATTATAAGCTACCATTCGATCAGATCATCTAAAGAGAATACCAATCTGCACAAGATGGTGGCAGAGTCAGAGGATATATTGTGCCCCTCCTCCCAGAACCAAACTGGAAGTAAAACTAAAGTGGGTAATGGTCACCCAAAATAAACCGAAGACTACCTGAAAAAGACTTTTTATCAAGGATGGGCAATAATCATTTTGAGATGGTTAGGAAGGATGAGGCCATTAAAGGGGCCAGCCCCATTCACACCAGCGGAGGGTTGAGATGGTGGCACAACTGTGGGAGCTTACCCTTGAAAGGAAAGAAGCGAGAACCACAGACTGGACTGGGAAGCACAGTGCCAGTGTCGGTATCAGCTGACCACGTAGCATCCAGTGGTGAAAGGCCACAGATTTTTTCTCTGTTGGGGAGAGAAGAGACCCACTGAAGACAAAGCTGCTATTTTTTTTCTTAATTCTTAAAGAGACCACAGCACAGGTTTTGTATTAGCAACCACTCACCTTGGGTGTCAGCGAAGAGAAGGCGGCATGGACTGGAGTCACAAGAGGAGAGTCTGGAGTGAGAAGCACTGGAAGAAACGTGGGGGTAAGGCCCTGGGCTGTCTGTGCTGGGATATACCTGGGTTCTGCAGCAGCCATCTTTCTTGAGAATAAGCCCTTCCCAGGGGAAAAACAATTCCTTACCCTGTGGGATACCACTTGTACCACTCTCTGGGATCTCGCTCGCCTCAACCTGCATGTTTTTTGTTTTGTTTTGTCTGGGTTTATCTTTTTTTTTTTCTTCTTTCTTTTTTCCCATCCTGCATCTTAACCCCTGCTGAGGAGACAGCAACATCTGCAGACTCAGGGAGTGTCAGAGATGGGCTGTACGGCATGGCCATTACATACGCTTTCCCAGGAAACAGACTGGTGCTTCCCCCTCAAGTGAGAGCCATAGAAACACCCTCCCAGTTTCTGACAGACCCAGAATCTGGGCTCTGGAGACTCTACCCACTAGCGTTCAAGGAGGCCTGACCAGTTGATTCCAAGACAGACTCAGACTAGTGGCTCAAGGGGAGGGGAAAACACCCAACATCTTCCCTGAAGTCTGAAAGGCACCTGCCGTGGGAGATCCAGGAGTCTCATCTCCCCAATTGCACCAGAAGCCCTCTCAGCAACAGGTCTGCGACTAGTCTAAGGCTGACAGCAGACTAGCAGGCAAAGACAGGCAGAGGTAGATTCTATGGTGACTTGGGATGTTTGATGACACACACCTGGTCCCAGTGCTAATAAAATCGAGATTTACAGAGCAGCTTGGCCCATCCTGGGTGCAGCCAAGTCCAGAGGAATCAGCCACAAACTGTGGATCACTTGTAGCTTCAAACAGGCTTCTGAGGGTTAGATGTGTTTACAAGTAAATGGAAGCATATACTGTGTTCATGGATTGGAAGAATCAGCATTATTAAAATGTCCATACTACCCAAAGAAATCTATAGATTCAACAGAATATGTATTAAAATACCAATGACATATTTCACAGATTTAAAACAAATATTTCAAAAATTTATATGGAACGAAAAATGACCCCAGATAGCCTCAACAATCTTGAGAAACAAGAACAGTAGGAGGGATCACAATACCTGATACCAAACTATACTGCAAGGCCATTGTAGTCAAAACAGTCTTTTTCTGGCATAAGAACAGACACATAGATCAATAGAACAAAATAAAGAGCCCAGAAATAAATCCATGTCTCTATGGACAATTAATATTTGACAAAGGGGGCAGGAGCATAAAATGGAGTAAGAATAGTCTCTTCAATAAATGGCATTGGGAGAGCTGGACAAGTACATGCAAAAAGTGAAACTAGACCACCAACTCACACCACACACCAGAATAAACTCAGAATGGATAAAAGGCTTCAATGTAACTCATGGCATCATAAGACTCTTAGTAGAAAACAGAGGCAGCAAAATTTCAGACATGTCACACAGTAATATTTATGCCAATGTATCTCCCACGGCAAGGGAGATACAGGAAAAAATAAACAAATGGGACCACTTCAAATTAAAAATCTTCTACATGGCTTAAAACTTGTCATCAAAATGAAAAGGGAACTGACTATATGGGAGAACATATTTGACAATGACACGTCAGACAAGGGTTTAATCTCCAAAATATATAAAGAACTTACACAACTCAACACCAGGCAGACAATCAAAATGAAAAATGGGCAAAGGACCTGAATAGACATTTCTCCAAGGAGGACATACAGAAGGCCCACAGACATATGAAAAGATGCTCAACATCACTAACCATGAGAGAGATACAAATTAAAACGACAATGAGATATCATTTCACACATGCTAAAGTGTCTATCATTGATACATCAACAAACAACAAATGCTGGTGAGGTTGTGGAGAAAAGGGAACCCTAGTACGCTATTGGTGGAAATGCAGGCTGGTGCAGCTACTGTGGAAAACAGATGGATTGTCCTCAAAAAGTAAAAATTGAACTACCTTTTGACCCAGTGATTTAACTGCTGGGAATATACCATAAAAATGCCAAAACAGTAATTTAAAAGAACTTAAGCACCCCTACAATATATCAGTACTATTTACCATAACCTAGAGTCGGAAACAGCCTAAATGCCCTTCAGTAGATGAGTGGATTAAAAAACTGTGGTACATCTACACAATGGAATTCTATGCAGCACAAAGAAGGAAGGAATTCCTACCTCTTGTGACAGTATGGATGCCCCTGGAGACTATCATGCTAAGTGAAATAAGCCAAGGTGTGAAAGACAAATACCACATGATCTCACTTCTAAGAGGAATCTGATGAAAAAAGTAAACTAATGAACAAGATAGAACTGGGGGTATAAAGTCATGGAAGAAACTGACTGCAATTAGAGGGAAGGCGGAAGGGGGGACTGTTTGAAAGAAGGCGAAGGGATTAGTCAAGGAACACACATGAAGGACCCATGGACGTGGACATTGGGGTGGGGATTGACTGTGGAAGTGGGAGGCGGGCTGGATGGAGGCAGGCTGAAGGGGGAAACAACTGGAACAACTGGAACAGTGTAAACAATAAAACGATAAATATGAAAGAAGTACAGAAAAGATTACCAATTAGAAAATTACTGTTTTAGAACTAACATAGTAATTTGAGTTCTGGTAAGAACCATTGCTGGGTGCTAACACCATGGAGCAGAGGAGTTGCTGTAGAATACAATATTTACACCATCTCAAGTAGTGTGCTCATAGATTTATTCATGGCAAAAGGAGAAATGGTGGTAAATGGTGAAGGAACCCTAAAATACCATAGCAAGTCTTTTGGTGTGATGGACAGATTCTTAGATGGTTCCTAGTTATATTCTTCTCCTGGTAGTCATGCCTTCTATAGGGTGGGCAGGACCTGCTACTTAAATCAATATAATACAGCAAAGATTATGAGATGCCACCTACATAACTTGTAATTTCTTACTTGAAAGTTGCAACTCATCTTTCTAGTAGAGTTTCTCCCTTGCTAGTTTTGATTAAGCAAGCTGCTAAATCAGAGCTGCCCTACTGAGAGACCCATGGAATTGATGGAAGCCTCAGAACAACAGCCAACGAGAAGCCGAGGCCTTCAGGCTTATGTCCTGCAAGGGACTGAATTCTGCCAATAATCATGTGAAATTTCAACCAAACCCTTTTGCAGCTGAGTCTCAAAATTATACCACAGCCTCAATTGACATTTTGAAATAACAATGTAAAATTCTGAAGCAGAGGACCCAGCTAAGCCATGCACAGACTTCTGACCCAATGAAACTGTCACAGTAAATGTGTATGTGCTATACGCTGCTGATTTTGTGACCCTGTTGTTAGGCAACAATAGATACACCAAGCAATCAAAGTTAACAGCATCATGAATACATAAATTAAAATTACATGCTACCAAATGTGATACTCTGAGAAAAAAAAAAAACATTATTTATGTAGTATCTCAGTGTAAAGTGCATAACTTGAATCTATTTATAGCAAAAACAGCAACAGCCAAGTTAGGAAATATTCTATAAAATTACTCTTTGTATTCTTCAAAAATATTAGTGACGTGAAAGAAATATAAAACACTGCCCCAGGTTGATGGAGACTAAACAGAGCTGATAACTAAAATTTCTGATCCTAGACAGAGTTTTATCTAGTGGACACAAATAACTCTAAAGCATGTCACAGTGATAACTGATAAAATTGGAATATTCAATGTATAGTATTTAAAAAGTATATTGTTGTTAAGTTTCTTGAATTAGATTGCTGTATTATGGATCTATAATTTAAGGTCAGGAAAAGCATGCTAAAGTATAAATATATGTTTTTATAGAGAGAGAACATAATGAAGCAAATGTGGGAAGATATTAAAATTAATAGCTATGAAATGTATTTTGTTAGTTTAGATAATTTTGCAAATTTTCTTTAAGTTTAAAATTGTTTTTAATACAATGGTAAAAATAATAATCAATAGGCATTTAATTCATCCTCAACACATTGTATTACACTGAGAAAACTCTTATAATTTAGGATTTTCCAGTCTATAACCTACGAACTGTCACACAATGAGCCTCATATATCTTTAGTTTAAAATACACAAACTATTAATATTTTTTAGTTTCTACTAGCTTGCAAAAATCTTGACATGCAGAGGTAGAAAAAATGTAATTTTTCTCCAGTCCTAGTTTATAAAGTATCCTTATACATTTTATCAAAAGCTAATTAAAATTCCATGCCACTGGTAAAAAGAACATGAACACGAAATTTAGCAAAGGTAGATAAATCACTGGGACACTGGGAATTGACTGCAGGGGGAAAAAACTTGAATATTGCAGCAAAACTAGGCCATCTATTCACTTCAGTGGGAATCGATCGCTTATAATTTATCTGCAGAGCTGCCTGAGAAAAGGGAGAGAAAGCCACAGTCTTATTATCATCGTCACGCAGTTCCTTACATTTAATTGGTAATAAAGTGTGATGGTGTGCATAGCACTGAAATGTGGAGAGGGAGGTGGGTCAGAAGAGGGTATGGAGAGAGGAAACTTTTAGTTGTAATGAAAACACAAATAAACAATTTTCTTTCTACAACTTTCTTCTCTCTGATCCCCAGACTGCAAAAAAAGAAAAAAAAAAAAGGAATCGCATTTTACTAAGTTGCCATTCCTCTTCTCTAGTAATTGCAGTAAAGCTTAAAGTTTTGAAGCATATATACACTCTACATCATTTTCCTCTGCAATTTTCAAAATGCTCTTTTATGACATAGCAACTTCAAAATCTAAAGAGTGTTTACAAATTGTTGGCAGGCTGGCTGGCCCCAGAGATTTGTAATAGGTCATACAATGCCTTTGATTTCTAGGTCATTGCTTTAAATCTATTCTGCTTAATGACTATTGGCTGCTCAAAGTGAAATGAACTGTTGAGTTTAGCAGAGTTCCAGTAATTTCTATTATCTACTGCCTTTTATGGTTCATGAGGAGAGTCTCTACTCCTCCCCGTGCTTTAGCAAGTAAGTTCGGTGGTTCAAGTTAGAAATATGGCTTCAAGATTGATGAACAATCTCTTTTTCACTGGATAATTGTCAACAACTAGATTGCGTTCTTTTAGTATTAATTTTTCCACTTTGAAAATTTGTGCATAAATGTGTTTGTATTTAATAGTCTACTTCACTGCATTTTTTATTATTAAATAAATACTTTTTGTGGCCACAGCAACAAACATTTATTGATAGTCTGCTAAGGTACATATGTTACAGTTCATATTACTTCATTTAATTTCATGTAATGCTCATGTAACTTTCTGTAAAGTATTTTTTTAATAAATGGAAATACCAGCTCAGAAACATTATGCAGTTTCCCTAAGACACATACCTTTTTTTTTTTTTTTAAGTAAATCCTAAAGCTGGAAATCATTCATTTAATGATAAAGTCAACAAAGATGACTGGTCCAACTTGCTTCCCTCAAACATAGTTCAAAGCACTAGAAAGTCTGTGGTTAACATAAGAAGTGAGTACCAAGCCCTTGGAGCAACTTTTTGTAGGGAAAGACCTCCAAAACACCCTAAATATATCAATAATAGTTACTAATAATATTATTAAGACTATAAATGCATTTAGTGAAGATGGAGTGAGGAGACATGTTTTGCATAAAATGATCCAGAAAAGACTCTGGAGCAGATGACATTTAACCAGAGACCTAAATAATGACAACAAAATAGATGGCACAAATCTGAGCGAAGAGCCTAAGAGCTTTCCAAGCAGAGGGAAGTGTAAAGTTCTTTCACAGGAGTGACCTTGGTTATCCGAAGAGAAGCCAGGGGGCTAGTATGCCTGGAGAACAGTGAGGAGGAGAGCATCTAATAAATGTCAAACCACTGGGTTGGTCATTGTGGAGAGAAGACACGTTGACTGGGTTCTGCCAGATGCAAACACTGAGAAGGAATGAGTAGTACCAGCGCCTTACTGTACACCAAGGTGTGAGGATCGTAAAGAGGGAAGAAGCAGGCAGAAAAATCCTCCAGACTCCAGTGCAGATCTGTCAGAGAACAGTAGAAAAGAGCAGGATTGGGCAGGGAAACCTTCAGATTTTGATCTGGGTCATGACATAGATCTGCAGAAGTGTCAGCCAACCCAATGGTAGCATCCCAAGCACAAATGGCCCCCGAGGAAGTCCTGTCGCGCTCAGGCATTGGCTGGTTTGCTCCTGGTTGAGTCAGGATCCTGCAGGTACTGTAGCTGGAATCTAATCACTGACTACGCTCCTTGCAGACGAATGGCAAGTTGCTTCTTGAAGGAGAATTCGGGCAGTGCAGTTCCATAGTTGCACAAGGGACTGTATGTATTTGGTATACTTTCATCATAGGCCTGCCCTCCTTAAAAGTCATTGCTCAAGGGTTTATTTGGAGTGTTCTTAAATTAGGTTCTCAGCCATGTGACTTCTCTGAGCTTTGGGAAACAAATCTTGCCAGAGCTGAAGCCCTGCTAAAACATCATATCTTACTGCCCTCAGAGGGCCTCCAAGGAAGGAATGTTCAAGGAGGGGCCAGAGACCCAGCCTGGCAGCTACAATTGAGGACACTACCTAGTTAGTTTGAACTTTGAAGGCTAATACTAATACTAACACCATTTGAAAAGGGAAAACTCAATTTTACTCACAAATTTCATTTTTTTTAATTTATTTTTTAAATTACTTTATTGTTGTTCATTTACAGTTGTCTGCATTTCCCCCCCACCATCCCCCCCACCCAAGCAATCTTACCCCCCTCCCCCGCTCCCACCCTCCCCCTTGGTTATGTCCATGTGTCCTTTATAGTGTTTCCCGGAATTTTTAAATGCAAAATTCAAAATATATTTTTATTTTCAAATTTTTATATACATATAAG
>VMDR010023655.1:0-15464 GCA_007922815.1 Macrotus californicus | reverse complement strand
TCCTGCTATGTCAAAAATCAGAAAGGCCCTAGAAATTTATGTTTAAAATCTAGTCCATCAAGAAATAATTTATCAAACCTGCTCCCATACTGGCTGGGTCAGCCCTGCCCAGGATTGACTGTGTCATGCACCCTTCTCCTAAGCATCTGAAGGTATAGAGGGCCACCCAGGGATTTTTAAGCACTAACAGTGATGTGACTGTTTTATTAGTTACAAAGTCAAATAAACATTTACACAAATGTCAGAATTGTGTCTGGTGGAAAATTCCATTTAATGAATTATAGATGCTGCTCATTATTTCTTAATAACTCAGAACCATTCAAATATCTATCTCAGTTTTCAAGTGAATCTCATCCTAGAATACATTTCACAGAAAAAAAATATATAATAAACTGTCTTAGGCCTCGAATTTTAATAGCAGGTACTAAAGTTTGTCAAAAAGAGTAAAAATTCTGAGATAAATGTGATTTGGGTATGATAGGGTCATATCTAATTTCTTAAAATTAGCTAGCATTCTAATATGAAGTTACCCCATAAAAAGAAAGGGGTTTGAATCATATATAGAGAGCTTTTCAACAATTAATTCATTGACCAAAAATTATTGCATTTTCAGTTTCTGTCGTAAAGTGTTTCAAATTCCCTGCACTACAGAATAAAACTAGTTGCTGGGTGTAAGGAATTTAGAGTCCCTCTTAGTTCATGAGGTCTTCTGATCCTTTAATTAAAAGATTCGTGTTGCTGGAAACTGCACCGCCCTTTGATGGAGCACCTGTGTCACAGGGCTGTGGCTTCCTTATTCTCTCTGCTTATATTGAATATAGTTAATGTTCTATTGTATAATAATTCATTCTGTAGCTCCTGTTAGAAGATAAATTCACCTCCAATTCTTCCAAGAAAATTAAGGATGATTTGAACTAAATCAATTTTTTACTTCCATAATTATCATTTCTTTGAAATCCATTTTGTTCCTTCATTCTCTCCTAGGTTCAGATGAAGAAATCTTTAATTTTCTTTTAAAAGCTAATACCTCAACCTGCAATTTGACTCGGTCTTCCAATAGTTTTTTTTTTCTGTTTCATGAGTTCTCCTCTACCCTTTTAGTTTTCTGTATTTGTTACTTGCTACATCATAAATAATTTTAGTATTTTCTTTTTTTCCCTTCAAATGGCAACATTAAACCAAACAAGAACCATCACCATTAACAACAAAATTCTGACCCTTATCCTGACCCTTTATCCGTGGTCTAATTAATCTCCTCCGAATATCCATTTTCTCATTGTCTGGACAATCTTGAACCTTATTAAAATTTACCTTCTATCTCTTTAACTCTGCTGAGACTACCTTGCTGTATTTGACCCAGGGGATCATTCTATTTTACATGCCTTTTCTGAGTACACTTATCTAATTCCATAACTTCAACCATCCTCTCTATTCTGATAATTCTAAACTTTTAATCTCCAGAACCAGATCTACACATCCAACTATTTGTGGATATCTCTGTGCTCCATGCGTGCCTCAAACTAATACATACGTAGACTGAACTCATCATCTGTTGCCCCAAACCTGCTCTCCTACCCAGATATGCCACCTTAATCAGTAGCCCCACTTCTTACCCAGTTATCTGCTCAGAAAACTGAGACTCACACTAGATAATTTATTTTTTTTTACACTCTATATTCAGTCAGTCTTCATCTCTGCAAGATATGCCATCTTTAGCATCCTCAATGCCACCTTCTTCTCCTCAGTCCTCTACACTTGTCTTCCTAAAAATGTCATGTTTCTTCAGGCTGCTCCTTGAAACCGTTTGGTAACTCCACCACCTCACAGAAAAAGCAC
Organism: Macrotus californicus; assembly: GCA_007922815.1. NCBI lineage: Eukaryota > Metazoa > Chordata > Mammalia > Chiroptera > Phyllostomidae > Macrotus > Macrotus californicus. The sequence goes on along the minus strand of VMDR010023655.1, from coordinate 13,628 downwards.
ATGAAGAATGAGGTTTATGGGGTGTCATCCGCTGGTCTGCACCTCCGCCCCGCAGCATAACATTCTCTCTGTCTTTAAGGTCCCTCCACCCAATACACTCATCTACATTTTGTGTACTGAGCAGAGCTCATTTCATTGCCAGCTCAACAGCCATCAGAAGCCCCGGCTGGTGTAGCCCTGTGGACTGAGTGCAGGCTGTGAACTGAAGGGTTGCTAGTTTCATTCCCAGTCAGGGCACATGCCTGGGTTGTGGGCCAGGTCCCCAGTGGGGGCCACGTGCAAGGCAACCATACACTGATGTTTCTCCCCCTCTCTTTCTCCCTCCCTTCCCCTCTCTTTAAAAATAAATAAATGAAGTCTTTTTTTAAAAAAGCCATCAATATTACAAGGTTAAGTAGAAAGAAGTTTCTGAATGAAAGGGAACCAAGTTTTAAGCATGGTTCTGCATTTTAATAGTTGTTGCATTTAGTCAAGTTTTCTTTTAATGTTTATGAATCTGTTTCTTTTCAAAATGAGTCCATTAATACTTCTAGAATACAGTTGCTGTGAGTTGTAAATGGGATAACACGTGTAAAGTACCCAGCAAGGTATCTGATGCCATTAAACAAGTGCTGGTTCTCACTTAACTGCCATCCTTATTAATAATCTCTCCCTAGACACAGATTCAGCTCTCAGCTCTTCTTCTATGACCTTGGCCAAGTTACTTAACCTTTCTGTGCTTCAGTTTTCTCACCTGCAAAGGCAGACAGTAAATGAACCTGCTTCAGAGAGGTGTTTTGAAAATTAAACTTAATAAACGTAAAGCCCATATGTCTGTGCCTTGCATATAGAAAATACTATGTGAGAATTGCCTGTGTTTTTGTGAGTATGGAACACACCTATTTTCCCTTTTAATTGTAGTTACTTATGTAACTTCTTTTTTTTAACCATTACTAGTTTGCATTGATGTAACTCAATATAAAGTAATATAGAAGAAATTAGTTTGATGGGTGTATCTGAAGCGTTCTAAGAGCATAGTTAATACAGATTAGTAATAATTTTCCTTCCTTCATTGTAGATTTTCCTTTCATTCTTCTTACTTTTAAAATTATTGATACAAAGAAATAGACCCAACGGGGGAAAAGGTACATAGAGAAATGTTGGAGAGAAGCAGAATCTTGCGAGCACAAAAGGAAAATTACCTCTTTCATGATCAATTGAGATGGTCAGGGAGTCTAGCCAGACTCAAAGCACAGGATAAAGCTCTCAGAGGAGCTTTGAAGATCAAATTAGTTTAGAAAAGAAGAAGAAAAAATTCTCATCAAACTTAAGAGGAATAAAGCTCAAGATGAAAAAAGTTAAAATGATAGAGAAGGTACGTGTGTATGTGTATATACAAGGGGTACCAAAAACAAACCAGAATTTATTTATAAAAAATCATATATATTCTTACATGTTTAAACTTCAGTCATCTTCAAAGTACTCTCCATTTGATACAACGCACCTATCGAGATGTTTTTTCCACGGCTCAAAAGAGTTTTTGAACTCATCAATTTTGATGTCTTTCAGTGCTTCTGCTGTTTTTTGTTTCACCTCTTCCACATTGGCAAAACTTTTTCTTTTGAGGACTTTTTTTTCATCTGGGGAAACAACAAAAAGGTAGCTCAGGGTGATGGCAGGTGACTATGGAGGGTGGGACATGAGGGTCATTCCATTTTTGGTCAAAAACTGAGCACTCAGCTTGATGTGGACTTGTGCTCTCATAAATCACCCATTGTGACATGGGCAAATGCCTTGAAAGAGTCTCCAAAAAACAATTCACTGAAGCCTAATGCAGCCTCTCACACAATGCCAGCTGGTACACTGATACTTATGGGTTCCTAGAACACTCACCTAGCAGGAGACGTCTGTACTATAAGGGGCCTGCCCTCCAGAAGATAATACCAGCTTTTGGGGGGGGTGTCCCCTCATATGTATATACAGATTTGCAAATCTAATTAGTCAACTAGCATCTTCAGACTTGTTTTGAAGTTTTGCTTTTGAGTAACAAATTTTCAGATACTGGCATGTATTATATGTGAGATTCTAGCTAAATCATTGTATTAGTTGGTATCTAGCTAAAGTATCTAAAATAATTATCATGGATTAATTTACACAGCTACATACATGAAACCTCAAAGTTATAAATGTGTATATGACAGTATTCTAAATGGTGAAACTTCATACACATCCACTCGCCAATGTGATTTTTAACTCTTGCCCTGCTTATGTTTGCCTTTGCTAAAAAAAGGATTGGGAAGGCTTATCCAGGCCTAGGGCAGAGTAACTATGGCTTCCCACCGCTGACATGGGAGAGAGATGAACCGCGTAGCTGTGTTCTTTCTCCTTGTTGAAAGGTAACTGCTTGTTCTTGTTTATGCTCAGAGAGAAAATGTTCTTATGAAGAAAACTCACATAGAACTTAAGTCTAAGTTAGCATTACTTGACAATTGTTTTTTACATTATTAAATAACACCAGTTCCTAACTGCTGAAGTAGACACGTACCCACGCAATGGATGATAGTCTGCTGGGAAATGTTCAGTAGAGAAAAATCCTACCGAGACAAGAGCAGCAGAGGATTTACTAGTTCAGTTCCTGGTAGGCACCCCATTGTTTAAAGGAGCCACACAGCACACACCAAGATTTAATAGAATATGTACTACAAATTTAGCCATCAGATAAAATCTAGCTAGAACATGCCCCTCACTTTTTAATCTGTGGACAAGATTTTGAGATCGAAAATTAAATGTAAAATTAACTGTTCAAGAAGTACCTCTTTAATATTATAGTTGATTAAAAGAATAAGATTTGGAAAAGTTGTCAACTAAAATCTAAACTAGTTATTATTTTGTAGTTTTTGGTACATTAATTAATCATCAGGAAATGAAATTTAACAGAGTTTGTTCAGGCACAGAATGCGTTGGTGGAAGTTTTAGTGTATTCAGTGCTAGAGTAGTTCTGAAAATGCTTGCTGAGAACAAAGAGCAGGGTGCATTCAGGTGGAGAACTTTTTTTATGGACTTCTAAGTTGAAGGGAAGATCTCTTTCCAGGGCTTCCACACCAAGATATCTAGGACCAGGGAGCTCATATCCTAAAAACAGCTTTCATCCCACTTTCATCCCACTGTTTAGGAGGGATGAAATTACTGAGAAAGCCGTATCTTGTTTGGGCCAGGTTTCTCACTGGAATCAGCTGAAACATGGAACACAAGGATTTAACTGTGGAATTCATTGCAATACAAGAATGTTTTATCACTTGCTATATGCAAAGTTAATGATGCAATAACAAACAAGCAGATTCCCAGCTGTCAATGTTCTTGACTCATATATAATTTCTACTTATACTAAAAGAAATCAGAAATAAGACATACTTTTGGAATGCATCCTCTACATTAAAAGACATTTTACAGAAAACGAAACTTGCCTAGTAAATATTCATTGTTTGGCCATCGGTCCTGGCAACCTAAACAATTCTAAACTAAAATGTAAGAAGTCACAGAACAGAAGCACATAGTAAACCAGAACACATGTAAAGAAGTAGGAAATCTGGGGGGAGAGTGATGGGGAGAAAATTCAAACTGTAATTGAACAACAATAAAGTAATTTAAAAAAAAAAAAAGAAGTAGGAAATCATTAAAAGAGTGGTTTGCTTTGTGAAAATAGCAGAACCAAAGAGAAATGATCTACTTCTGGTTTTGAACTTCTGCCTGTAAGACAGAGTATTGTGCATGGCGAAGACAGACCCCAATAAACCATATCTCCTGGTATTTATGCCCTTGTATCATCCCCACCCCTTGGATCTAAGCTGGATCTATCTGCTTTAGCCAGCAGATATGGAGGAAGTAACACTGTGTCAATTCTAGGTTATGCCTTAGATAGCTTTGTAGGTCATGTCCAGTCAAAGCCTGACAGCTTTCACTTTTGTACTTTTAAGAGCCGTGAGACACCATATGAGGGGTCCGGCTACCCTGCTTGAGACACTGTGTGAAAAGAACACGAAGAAAGTCCCTGAGACTATGTTGAGATAGGGAGCCCCAGCCATTGAAGCATCCCAGACAAGTGTCCAGATGACTTCATCCTCAGCTGACATCTGAGTGCAACCCCAGATGGTCCCCAGTAGAACAGGGGAGAACTACCTAGGTGAACCCAGTCAGCCCACAGAACTGCAAGAGATAACAATGTTGTTGGTTTAAGTTACTAAGTTTTAGAGTTGTATGTTCTTCAGCAATATATAACTCTAACAACAGCATTTCGTTGTAATAAATAAAGGCAGGAAAGTGACATGCTAATGAGAGATAATTTGTCTCCATATATTCTATTTCTACTGAACTACTTCCAATTGGGATTGGAGCTGGTTTACTAAGAAAATGCATATAAATGTAAAGCAATGCATCTTTAAAAGGACTGTCCACCAACCAAAAAAGAAAGAAATTCAATTAGAGGTATGTATTTTTAAATTTTCTCTGTGTATTTTGTTTTAGCTTTGTACTATATAGTCTTAAGATAACTCATAACAAACTCAAAATAAAGATGCGTTAAAAGATGACATGTTTTGGCAAAGCAATGTTATAGCCTGATCATATATCCACTCTTTTTTCTCCAAAGAACCACTAAGGCTCCACAGAATGCAACTTAAAAACATGAATTTAGAGAATAGAAATAAATATTTACACAGGGAACTTGGGGTTAACTCACTCATACCAAAAACTACACAACAAATATTGGTTACCAGAATCCCCTTCCCCTCTGAGAAAGAGGAAGTACAACATGTTATAAACCACTGACTGATGAAAAGAAGATTCTAAATTGGTCTGGAGGAACAAATTTAAGCTGGATTGAATTATTTAAAGATGGGAGGATTTTATAATATGCATCCTTTTGAAAATGCTGTATGTTAGTCATCCAACTTAATAGTAAAGGCTACTAAAAAAAGCAGAAAACCAAACTCAGTGCATCTACTACAACTAGGTTAAGTGCTGTGAACAATTACTATTACCACCACAGTATTTTAACATGTTTGGTGTTCATATGACAAAACAAACTCAAAACTCCTTAAATGGGGAAGTATTTCAGAGCCTTTATCCTAAAGTTTTAAGTATACAGAAACAAGCTGCTCATGGTATTTCAATTAATTAATTTAGGATATTGTGGAAATAACAAAATAAATAATAAAAAAGGAATTTAAGACTTAGAAGAAAAGCAGGTATAGATAGATGGATAGATAGGTGATAGATAGATAGATATATCTAAGTAGAGTTAGAAAGGAATAAACTAATTTCATTTCAATGACTGATCTAATCATATCTATCAATCTATCTATCTATCTAATCTGATCTAATGCTTCAAGAATTGCTTTTGATGCCAGTTAGCAAAGCCTGTACCATAGGTAGATGATTGGGGCTTACATAGTGAAAACAGATCCTTGGACAAGGTCCTAGGCCAGAAGAGTCAATTAACACATAGGAAAGCAACCCTGGCTGGGTAGCTCAGTTGGTTAGAGCATTGTCGGGATATGCCAATGTTGTGGGTTCAATCCCCAGTCAAGGCATATACAAGAATGAACAAATGACTGCATAAATATGTGGAACAGCAAATCACTGTTTCTCTCTTCCTTTCCCTCTAAAATCAATAAATAAAAACTTTAAAAAAATACATAGAAAAGCAAAAGTCATCAAATTATACTGCTAAAATTAATACCATGAATTCTGATAAATTGTATCAGGTAGATCAGAGGCTAAGCTGCTTTAACTAAGAGATTTAAAAATGCAGCATCTCAAATATGATTTAAAGTTAACTTCCCTCACACATAAATCTCAAGATGATTGGGTCTACTCAGCAGGATACCGTGTTCCCTGTAATCATTCAAGGATCCAGGTTTCTTGTTTTACTGATCCAACTTTTCCTAAGATGTTACTTTTTTTGGCATGACCAAAATTGGATTGCAGCCACATAACAAGAGAAAAAGATGAAGTCCAGATAAGTTATTGCACCCATCACTGCCCCCACATCTCATTGGCAAGAACTGTCACATGGCTACCCATATCTCATCGTAAAGATGACTGAGAAATGTAATTTCAAATGGCACAGATGTGTCCAGAAGATTCTGTCTTATTGTTAAAAAGGAGAAAAGGAGAACGAATATTGGAGACAATTAGTAATGTCTGCCTCCCCTATTATTCTAGGAGGCACAATCCTCATTAGAAGAGTTTGTTTAAAAAACTCAAAGTAGGAGACAAAGTCAACCCAACAATCTACTTTCAGGCTTCAAAAGAAACTTAAATTTTGGAATAGACAAAGGGAAAAAAAAGAATGAAAATACCAAGTGAACATTAGAGGGTTTGAAGATTCCTACAGCACTCATAATTATTTGGTATAATGACTTGCCAAAATTTAGGTATCTTAAAATAACTCTTTGAAATAGTTTTTAAATCCTGTTTCATTTTAATTAAGCTTATCACTAGCTCCTAAGTTCCCCAAATGTTTTTAAAAACTTTGCAAGAGGAAAAAACATGAAGCACTCCCACTGGCTGAACCTGCTGCATGAAACTTATAACACATGGTATTATTCAGATTGAATTCACATTAACAGATATTTTTATATGTATCATGCTGATAATGTAAATGTAGTTAGCTTTCTGGAAAAAAGAAATCATACAAATTGTAACTGATTAGATGCTACTGCAATCATACAGAACTAGTCTTTTTGGAGGGAGGGAGGGATTGCATAGTATTTTTACATGAATGTAAATAAACTTCACTTTAATTAGAGATTATTTTGTTCTTATGAAGAAAAGTGATTGAAAATGTAGAGAGGAGGTTTCGTGTTTCGAGCTGCCAGTCTTCTGTTTGAGTAGGAGTGGTAATGATGCAGGCTTCATCTGTCGGGTCCTAAGTACATTCTGTTCAATTCAACAAATATTTATTTAACTCCTATTCTGAACATGCATCTAAAAATGAGAAACTCAGCTTTCCCCAGCTCTTTCCCACTGTGCGTTTCTTTCCTCTGAGTCTCCTTTACTACTCACACAAAACACTTCATTTCCGGTTGTCAAATATGTGAAGGTTTTTCCCCACACCAATCAGTTGTCTCTGATACCAGCTAGGTGTCTTACAGTTCAACTCAGTTCTGACACTGTATAGGGTTTCAGGAGCTCAGTGTCAGGAACAGAGATCAGAGGCCAATATAAGAACACGAGATTTCCTAGTTTCTTACCATTTAAGGGATTACAAGGGTTTTAGGAGCTCTGTGCCAGGAACTGGAGGCAGAGACAAATATATATTTTCTATTATCTCATAGTCCACTCCTTAGTCTCTGGCCATGGACCCTTTATAACAAAATGATATGGGCACATGACTAGAATCCCATGCAATCATTAACAATCATTCCAGCCCATCGCCATAGCATGTGGAAAATGTGTCCCAGGACGAGCAGGCTTCCATCTGATCTTGTCAGTTTCCCAGAGCAGAAGTGGTCTAGGCAAGCAGACGACTTCATCCTTTTGGGCACTTAATATAATTCAGCTGAGACGATATCATCTCTTGCTCTGTAACTCTTTTGAGTTGTTAATATAATATTGAATTTCCCTTATTATGTAACTCATTCATTCATTACTTTACCCTTACCTACTATTCCTCCCTCTTTCCATTTATATTCAGTCTCTTCTAGCTTTGAACAAGACATTAGGTTCAGCCCTTGTGCTAGTCTAGATCGCTCGCAGGAATACTAGTCTAGGAAGTGCTTCCCCCTCAGTCCATGCCCATTAGCATAGGGTAAGGTCACACAGGTACAAAACGAATGGGTTATCTTTATCACCAAGCAATATAGCTGCATTAACTGTTAGCCTCAATTTTGTCAGAAGGTATAAAGGCACATCCTGCCCCATAAGGTCTTTAGAAATTCTGACATAAAAATTAAAACACAGTGAGAAAACATTATGAAGTTTCCTCAAAAATTAAAAATGGAATTTCCTTGCGACCCAGCAATCCCATTTCTGGGAATATATTCTAAGAATCCTGAAACACCAATTCAAAAGAATACATGCACCCCAAAGGTCATAGCAGCGTTCTTCACAATAGCCAAGATCTGGAAACAGCCCAAGTGGCCATCAGTAGATGAGTGGATGAAAAGGCTGTGGTACATTTACACAATGGCATCTACTCAGCCTTAAAAGGAAGGAAATCTTACCTTCTGTGACAGCATGGATGGACCTGGAGACTATTATGCTAACTGAAATAAGCCAGTCAGAAGAAGACAAATACCATATGCTATCACTCATATGTAGACTCTAATGAACAAAATAGAAACACAGGCAGACAGACAGCTCTCAGAAAGGTTGTGGGAGGAGGTGACTGGAATGAAGAAGGTGAAGGGATGAGCTGAAGATCATACATGCATAACCCGTAGACACAGACAACAGTGTGGTGATGGACAGAGGGAAAGGGAGACAGGAACTGGGTATAGGTGAGTAGTATAGGGAGAAGGGGGACACCCAAAATAGAGTCAACAATAAAAATAAAATTAAGAAGATAGTTGAAATTATTTGCTTAGGAATCATCCCTGTTTCCAGCCCCGGCAATTGCAGCCCCCTGTCCTGTGACCACTGCATAAAGTGGAAAAAACAAAAAAAAAGTTGAGGTGGTTCGGGGAAGAAAGCACATTGGCAGCTTCCTTACCTCTTCTTCCTTAGATCCACCAGGACAAAAACAAAAAACAAACAAAGCCCCAGAGGAATCTGTCTAGTGGGGGCACTCTTTCAGCTCTACTCACGTTCATTTTGAGTGTAAGCACACACTAATGAAAATGTGTAAGCATCAACTTAACAGAGTAGAGGTAGGGTCTTGGCAGAGCTAAGGCCTGGCTACCATTTGCCAGAAAGTCTAGGCTGAATTAAGGGGAACCTGTTAGATAAAATTTTTATTGATTACTCCACATTGCCAGCACCTAATCAGATGGCAAAAGAAATTATAAAATAAATTTAATTTTACTAGCTTCATAATAATAATTAATTTGATTATAGAAATAGTTTATTAACTAGATTACAGAGATAGTTTATGTTTTACATTGATATTCATTGGCTGAAAATTATTCTTTAGTTATAAATGAATGGCAAGTGAAATCAAAGAGTTGGCTCTGATCTCTCATTGCCATCTGTCACTGCAAATGAAATAAAAGGGTAAGAAGAAAAAAACAGAATACCAACCATGGTTCAACTTGGCTTATTCTTACCAACAGAGAGTTAACATGTTTACCTCAAAGAAGACTCAATGTAAAGATTGTTATTTGAGAGAATTTACAGTAATCCAGGTTAAGGTTGCCATATTCAGCAATAAACAAAGAAATAAATAAATTAAATTAAATTAAAAAGGACACTCAGTTTGATTTGACTTGAAATAAACACATACACACGTCCAAACATTGCATGGTATATATTTATACTAAATATATATTCATTTACATATTTTATAGATATTTATAATATTATGTGTACTTATGTATATTTATTCAGTATAAATGCATGCCATTTAATTTACATATGTTAATATACATATGTTTAAATATATGTGTATACATGTATTATATTGTAAGTATATATAGAACATAAATAATACTTATACATATATGTGTAAATGTATTTAGTGTAAATCGTCCCATGCAATATTTGGTGTGTACTTAAATTATATTCCATTTGTCTGAAACACAGATATGTCTGAGTATTCTTTATTTTCATGGGCAACCCTAGACCAAGGTCAGTTTTTCAGTTCCCTCAGCTAAGTGACAGAATGCCTAGATAGCAGGTCAAGACCTTGGGGGGGAGCTTCATATTAATGTGCCCTCAATATCAATGCATTCAAGTACAATGTAGATTTATTACTTGTACGATGACAAAAATGGGAGTAACAGGAATCCCAGTAACTCCCTTTGCTTAATCTCTGTGATCTATCAATAGGTCCATTGCCACCACACAGGTTCAAGCCATCATAATTTCTTACTTGAACTACTGAGATAGTCTCCTAACTCTCCACCTCTACCTTTCATTTATTTATATATTTAGTCAGCAAATTTTCATCAAGTGCCTGCTAAGTACCTGGCACTAGTCTAGACTGTGAGGATATGATAATGAATAAAAGGAAAGTCCTTTGACTCATGGAGCCTATTTTTAAGTGGAGGGAGACAGGTGAGTATAATATATGCTATGCCAAACGGTGATAAATAAAGTGGAAGGAAACTGAGAAGTGATGTTGGGAAGTAGACATCTTAGATGGTGATTAGTGAAGACTCTCCTGAGAAGGTGACAACTGAACAATGCCTGAAGGAATAGCCGGGATAAACCGTGTGGTTCTGTGGGGGAAGAGTCGTGCAGGATAAGGAAACAACAAGAGTGAAATCCTATAATAAGAGAGTTCTAGGAACAACAGGGAGTCTCCCAAGGAGTAAGTTGAGCAAGGAAAGTTTTGTAAGCCATTGTAACAAATTTAGACTTTTGGTAGTATAGGCTTGAGTAGAGTTGTGATATTGTCTGGCTTACCTGTATTATATTACTTATGTCAATTTTTTAAAAGATTTTATTTATTTATATTTAGAGAAAGGGGAAGGGAGGGAAAAGTAGAGGGAGAGAAACATTGATGTGTGAGAGTTACATCAATTGGTTGCCTCTAGAACACACCTCTGCCAGGGACTGAACCGTAAACCAGGCCTGTGCACAGAGCAAGAATGGATATAGGTAGTGACCTTTTGCTTTGCTGGATGATGCCCAGCCAACTGAGCCACATTAGTTGGGCTCTTATGTGAATTTCTAGTGTGGGAGACCATGAAGTAATCCAGAGAGGTATGTTGATGGCTTGGACCAGATGATAACAGGAGTGGTCATGAGAAATGGTATGTTTCTGAATAATTTTAAGATAGAGCCAAATGATTTACTGACAGATTTGAATTTTGTACCTGGGAGAAACAGAGGAATCCGTGATGATTTCAAAGGCTTTGGTTGAACCACTGCAAAGATAGAGCAGCCGTTCACTAAAATAATGAAGAATATGAGAGCAGAAGGATGTTTTGGGAGGAATATCTGAATTTTGGCTTTGGGGGAATTAGTTTTGAATTATGTGTTATTCTTCTAAGCAGAACAGTGAAGCTTAGAAAATAAAAGACCACTGGGCTGGGGTTGTGAATTTGGGAGTTATCAATAGATATATGGTATTTAAAGCTTTTAGACTAACATATGAGTAAGTATTGGTTTAAAAAACTAGCAAATCAAGGAATGAACCACAGTATGCTCTAAGATTAGAGTGGGACATTTGAGAGATGAAAAGGAAACAACAATGTTGTCAGGTAGGAAAGAATAAAAAAATATATGATGTCCTGGAAATCAAGTGAAGAAATGTTTCATGAAGGAAAGAGGAAAACTAGACCAAATGCTGGTGCCAGACTTTTAAGCAAGATTGAGAAATGACATGAGATTTATTGGTCTAGACATCATGGGTGACCTTGACAAGAACAACTTTAATGGAACATTGGGGTTAAAGGGATGGCTGATGTGCATGTAAGATAACATGAGAGGAGAGGAATTGAAAAGAGTCAGTATCGACAACTCTAGAGAGTTTTTCTGAAACAGGGAGCAAAGAGTCACTTTGCTTGGTAGATGAGGAAGTAGATCGGGTGATTATGAGTAAATAACGAGATTATTATTTACTGTAACATTTGAATATTAGCATATTATCTTTAAGATTGTATTTATTTATTTTTAGAGAGAGGGGAAGGAAGGGAGAAAGGGAGGGAGAGAAACCTCAATGTGTAAGAGAAACAGATTGGTTGCCTCTCACACGCCCCCTACTGGGCACCTGGCCCACAACCCAGGCACGTGCCCTGACTGGGAATCCAATTAGCGACCCTTTGGTTCACAGGCTGGCACTCAATCCACTTAGCCCCAACAGCCAGGACACATTCTCATTTTCTATATTTACAAATTTTGAGGGTCTATCTTACTGAAGCAAACAAAAACTAACACATGAAATTCATCCTATTATAATATCAGAGGCAGAACTTCAGCTTGTACATACATACTGCTGATTTGGTAGAGGGCACAAAATGTCTTGCATTATTATGTAATTCATGCTTTTATGTTAGAGCATTTTAAATTTTTAAATTATTTTTAAATACTAAATATCTTTTTTTTTTTTAAATTCAGAATAATCTTAGTTGGTTAATACAACTCCTCAAAGGCTTTGGTCTATGTCTTTGTTTAAAATATGTGAGCTCAACCCTGTTTGCATAAGGTCTAGGATCTGCTATGTTTTTATGACTAGATTCTGATAGATAAAGATGCAACCTTGCTGTCAGTCTCCAGGATAACACCCAGCTCTACCCTGTCCCTATTGTCAAGGTCCCTAGTGGCTAGTCACTTCTGAACAAATAACCTGTGCATTGGGAGGCTAAATTTAGACCTGCCTCTGTGGAGAGGGAGTTTGAAGCATGCTTGGCAGCAATAGGATCATGACTGAGTCAGAACTCACCTCTGCCAAGACTTCAATTCCCCAAGAATATGAATAGATGGGCCAAGGATTCAACAAATGAAATGTGGCCAGTGAAGGGAATGCAGGGGGAAGAACGGAAGGAGATGGTTTGAAACAGGCCAAGAGATAAATGTTAGCTTCTCCTCACACTCTGTGTATGTATCTAAATTCAGAGTCTTTACATTTGCAAATTTGCCCTGGAAATGCAGCTGGATTAGTCCTTCTCTTTCTAAACCTGGGAGGAAGACCCTGGTTATCATAATCCTGTTCTCTTCCTCCCAGGCAGTTAACTCCTGTGCCTGGCAGCAATTATGCTGATAGAATGAACTACTCAGTGGGTGGGTGTATTTGTGGGCCCCGGGACAGAACAGTATCACAGTCATAGCATTGGAATATCTGGGGTTTATTTAATCATTTACAAATTTTATGTTAGTGGAAAAAACACAGAAATTTGTCCAAATACTAATATACATAAGTTAAGCTTTTTTTTTCTTTCAATAAAATTAAGAGAACCTTGCTTGGGTCATGTAGGGGGGGAGGGAAACAGTACCCCCAAACCGAAGCAAGCATAGGATTAACTTCACAACTGGGCCCCACAGAAATACTGTGCAATTGAAGTAATCAATAATAGAATAACAGGTCAATTTTCTGATCTTCATATGATGCAGCCAGTTTTACATGGTACTTTATAAAGGAATAAAACAATATATAAAATTACATATTAAAGGAAAATAAGAGTGCAATATTTTATATTACTATATCTTTAAACTAAGTACAAGTTTTTATATAAAAATCTGGAAAAATATTCTGGAAAATTATAATATGTGGGAAATTAGGATGAAACATTTTCTTTATTATTCAAAGTGCTATAAGCATATTTTATAATATATACTCTTTTAGATTAAAATATACCTAGGAAACAGACTGAATGGGTTAAGCAAACATCTTTTTTTCTGACAAAGTGAAATTTATCACTACAATTCTCCTGTCTTATGTAACTTTGAGAAACAGACCTAATTCATAATCAACTAATATTCCTCAACTCAAAAAAAAAAAACCCACAAAAAACAAAAAACCCAACCACGCTGCATGCAGGTTTTAT
>VMDR010023654.1:0-15464 GCA_007922815.1 Macrotus californicus | reverse complement strand
CTATAATTATTGTTTTTGGTACTCTGGATATAGAAAGAGTGATGAAGATGTACTTTTAAAAAGTATAGATCTTAACTCAAGAAAAAGCTAAAGAACCATAAAATTAGTTCTAAGACATGGTTAAAATGTGGTGCTTTTTTCATTAATCTGTAGTTTCGAATGTTCTTTATCTACAAGCAGTTTTGCTCAGCCTTGGATTAAAACACAGTGCACGTCTGCCGTCCAATGTGACGGTGCAAGGCCCTGATGGAGTTTGCTGGAGCCCAAAATACGGCACTCTACTAGGTGACTCCAAAAAGAATGCATGAAATAAGTGAACCCTGTCTTTTCTGTGTTCATAATTTTCTTTTTATAAGAGAAATTTAATTTTACATGACTATTTACAGTGTTTCAATAATAAAAACAAACTAGTTGAAAATAAGCCAGTGTTAGTACCCAAAAAGCATTTTGACACCCAGAAAAAAATGTCTAAAGTATTTTAAATTCCTCTGAGGAGGATATGATAAATAGCAAGTGTTATACCGGTATAACTTGTGTGATTATTAATCGCCAAAGCCCACAGGATAAAACCTTATCCAAATACTATCTTTACAATAGATTGAATGTAAAGAATATCAATGAAATCTTTATAAGCTATAAACTCAAAACATCAGGAGTATTTTCAGAGAACAGCATAACATACTGTATCATCTTTTTTTAAAGAAATATTGTGGATAGAATATTCAGGATTTGGAATGGGAAGCACAGAAAAAGAGGAAGGTTCACTGTGGAGTTACGGACGACGGGGAGGGTGGCTATTTAAGGACGAGGCCCTGTTTCCCAAGTGTGAAAAGGCAACGGCAGTGACCAAGCAAGTGCTGACTTTGTTCTGCCAGGATTGAGGAATAAACTGACGAAGTTCCAAGCAGAGTGACTCTGCATATCACTCCCATCCCCAAGAAATTGTCCCAGCGAAGTTTCTCAATGATGTTTCCAGTTGAATGAATAGAAAATAAGTGTTAATCAGACCACTAACTTACCCTCCAGAGAACTTCCATATTACTCGTGGTATTTAGTCAATTTTTTAATTCCCAAAACTCTGAAGAAGCCAGGAAAGAATCAGAGTTCACCTTCAGTTGCCGGTGCTTGTAACTTGCTCAAGCCAACCTGCAAATACCAACACCTTTTCTTTTGTCATCCTTTAAAAAAAAGCACTCATCTGCACTAATACTTTGAACACAGATTGACCCTCTTTAAATAAATGCAAGTTTTTAGGATTTTTGTTTTATTTGGTGAATGAATTCTCACCTACATTTCTTGTATACAGGGTCTGGCTGAAGTAATGCCTGTTTCAATGTGGTTGGTAGGATAATAATATGGGTGTAATAATTTATAGTTTTAACTTGAATATTTCACCCAAAATGGTATGCATGAGTGTGATACTGTTATGTTACATAATTACATGCTTATGATTTTGTAATAAAAGGTTTTGTAATAAGTGGGGCGTTAGTTGTGCCAGACCCTGTGCATTAGAGTCCTATATATCATAGGCTTCTTTGAGTCTTCTGCTAAGGTGCCCACCCAGCCACAGGTTCTGCACTCTGCTGTTATATACCTGTTCTTGATGGCAAATGGTTTGATTGCACATATTTCCATGGTACCAGGAAAAGGCCAAACCCACTTAGGGTTTAAAACACAAACTTCAATAGAAGTCTCAGTGATCTCTAGATATTAATAACCTTAACATTTTATTCAGGAAATACAATGAATAATACCCATTGCAGTTCCCTTAGTACTATGAATAATACCTTTTTCTAATTAAAAAAATGAAGAAACATTACACATTTACAATGCAATGTGAACTCAAGATTTAGATAGGGTGCTGTAATTATTTAATCACAAATACGTAGGTTCCTAAAGAAAATAGTTCGTTGAGAGAAAGGAAGGAATGAGGGAGAAAGAGAACTCTCATTTGATCTCCAAAAAAGTTGCATAAACATAATCTTGAAGATCACTTTTGTGAGTAAACAGTAATGATAAAAAGAATGCACCATTAAAAATCAATCTCAACTTTATAGTCATTTATAAAATTCCTTTCAGATAGTCAAGAGAGCTCAGTAGCCTGAGTTGAGCATTCACTCACTCACTCACTCATTCATTCATTCATTCATCAATAAATCAGTATTCACTAAATAAAGAGAAAGACACTTGAACGGGAAGAATTTTCTTTCCCTTTCTTAGACTTCAACCTTTAGTTCTAAGACTAGACCTTTAAAATGTGTAAGTACCCACTTACCTAGATAAACATTCATGGAAACACGCAGCTGCCTGCATACCTGTCTGTGTGTGCATGTGCATTGCTGTTGCTGATAGACCTAGAGTGGAACTGTTACCTATACGTGCATAAGCTGAAAGCATTGGACCAATTGCTCTGACACATGGCCAACTCTCAATATGTTTGTTAGTTCATTCATTGATGGATTCAATGTTTATTGCCTTCAAAGTATTTCCTGTGAACCTACCATGTTCCAAGTATTGTGTTTAGCACAACTATTCTCCTTCAAAAAGCTATCATAATGGAAAATGAGTTACTGAAGTCTATAGAGGAAATAACTCAGATACATCTGAATTTACTTTGCTAATAGCAAGATGATAACTTATAAAAATAAATCAAAAGGAAAAAAATCCCTGAGTGCTGAAACAAAAATATTATCAAAATTAGAGATCCACCTAGGGGTCTATTAGTCTTAAATTAACGGTTAGAGATGAAATTGTAGCATAGGAAAAAGCTTCTAGGCAGTAAAAAAGAAAAAAAAAATTGTGAAAGAAAACACAGTGAATAAGAGTAGTTTATCTATTTTTACATTGGAACTACATCTAAAAGCAAGACTGTCTCCTTGCACACCTCTTCTCTGTCTCCAAGAAGTAAGATGGGGTCTTTAATAAAGTTATGAATTTCTGTTCCTATACAAACTGGGAGCTCAAGTCTAAAATACACATCTTGGCAGCTGATAAATACTTTGAGAGGAAATGTTGATGAATTTTTTCTTTTAAAATCAGTTCTCTTTAAGAATCTAGAATTATATTTTATGTGTAAGTATATAACAAAAAGTCAATAGAAAAAAATAAATTAATCTCCTCCCAGAGATGACTTGATCTTTCCTGTTCAGGAAGAGGACTGTAGCCCGATCCCTATCCCTGCTTTGCCATCCCAGAGGTGTGCTCCGGGGAATCCGATGGTATCTGAGCTTGCATGGGCACCCTTCCTACCTCCATCCCAGCCCATTACTACAGAGTATCCAAAGCATCAGTTGAGCTGCGCTGTCTTTTTCAATTCAAATAGAATGGACTTGAACCTTATCCCATAGATGATGGAAATTCAATATCCCCTCATCTTTTCTCCAGAATTTTGGAAGAGGAAATAAGGAGAGGGTAGGGATGGTGTATGCTTTTGATGGTCAACTCTGGCTCTGAACTGCTGCTTTAAAATGTGTTATGAATTATGTTGGCCTTCCAAGGACCTATGTCTATACTGTACCGTGTCACCTCTGAGACAGACTATAGAACTTCCTCCTTGACTTCCCCCTAAAACATCATTCACACTAGTCATGTGAATGTCTAGAACTTCTTAATTAAAGCTTTAGCCATAACAAGGAAATGTGTATAGTTAGCCTCACAGTGCCTCTTCTTCAAAGCTTTCCCAAATGTTTCTATTGCCCTCATTCTATGCAGAACAGTTATGCTCTCCACCCTTACAGAGCGAAAAACACATCAATATGGCAGCCTAAACAAAAGGCTGTATGCTCCTGCTCGTTCCCTGTAGCAATAGCACCCAGAGGCACTGAAATTCCAGACTTTGCTTTACTCTGGCCATCCCCCCACCCGCCTGCGCCATCAGATTCTTTAGGGATGGGAACATAATTGATTGATTTGTACTGATGTGTTTTGTTCCTCCCCATATGAGCTAAGTTAGTTATATGTTTGGGTTTTAAATAATCATTTGCTTTTTTTCCCCATTATCATCGTCCTCAGTATTACAGTTTTTATTTTTTCTGCCACAGGATCACAGGCAAAGCCCTCTCCACACAGGCCAGCTTGTGGACCAGCTATAGGTTACCCATAATTATAATCTCAAATGCAAACTCCTATTAATGATGGTAAGATATTCTAATTATGGAAAAGAAAGAAACTTAGAATTCCTTCAGTATCTACTCTGTGTCCAGCATGGTAGATCTATGTTCACAGCAATGAGAGAAATAAGTACTAGTGTTTCCAATGTTATAGATTAGCAGGCTGAGATCCTTCTTAATCTATATTCCAAGAGAAATAACTTGCATACAATCACGTGGTTATTGGGGGCAAGGCCGGGAACTAAACCCAGGTCTCCAAGACTATGTGCCTTTCATATATACCAACGCTAGGAGAAAAAGACATGAAACTGTACTGTAGTCCCCCCTTATTTATGGGGAATGCATTCTCAGAGCCCCCATGGATGCCTGAAACCGTGGACAGTACTGAGCCCTATATGTACTGTTTTTTCTTATAGGTACATAACTATGAGCAAGTTTAACTTGTCAAGTAAGCACAGTAAGAGATTAGCAACAACAATAATAAACTAGAACAACTAGAACAATATACCGTAATGAAAGTTAGGTGAATGTGGGCATTTGTTTCAGTGTAACCCTTGCTGAAGTCTTCACGCAGGCTCAGTGCTTTCTGATGCAATGCACTGCCATCAGTTCGAATGCATTTTTTTGTTGATGTTTTCCAGCCACAAATTTAATGCCTTTCCATCTTAACTAAGTCCTTACCACACACGTGGCTGTCACTTCTGCAGTTTGAGGTGCAACAGCAAACTGGCATAAATTTCTTTATACTTATGTACAATTCCATGGATAGAAGATTTTACCACTAATTTTAGCAACCTTGGCACACGACTTTTTTTTATTAAGTTGAGAACTTTATCTTTTCACTTAAAGGCTTTTATGGCTTCTCTTTGGCATACCCAAATTTCCAGTGTCATTAGTTGTTGTTTTTTTAAATTGATTTTAGAGAGAGAGAGAGAAAAAGGGAGAAAGAAAAGAAGGGAGAGTGAAAGAGAAAGAGAAGCATTCATTTTGTTGTTCCACTTATTCACTCATTCATTGGTTGATTCTTGTATATGCCCTGACTGAAGATCGAACCCACAGTCTTAGTGTATTGGGACAATGTTCTAACCAGCTGAGCTATCCAGCCAGGGCCCAGCATCATTAGTCTTGTGCTTTGGGACCATTATTAAGTAAAATGAAGATTGCTTGAATACAAGCACTGTAGCACTGTGACATTTGAGCCGATAACTGAGTCAGCTACTAAGTGCCTAATAATGGGTGGATAGCATACACGGCATGGATATGCTGGACAGAGGCAGGATGCGCGTCTTGGGCAGGACAGAGCAAGATTTCATCATGCTACTCAGAAAGGCTCACACTTTCAGACTTATGAATTCTTTATTGAATTGTTTTTTTCTGGAATTTTCCATTCCAAATTTCCAGATCTCAGTTGACCGAGGGGTAACTGAAAGTATGGCAAACAAAAACACGGATCGGGGGGGAGCTACTAAATTTTCCAGTATTTAACCCCCAACCCAGGGGAACTTTGTTTCTGTGGCTTTCTCAAACAGCCTCTCAGACTCTCCCAGCAGGTGTTTCGGTCTCATGGTGAACCGCCCAGGAGGGAAGAGCCTGATGAGTCCCAAGGAGCCCTTCCTTATCCCAGGCTGGAGCAAAGTCAGGTCTTCATTTCAGGTGTCGATAAGCAAGTCCTGAGATCAGAAAGAAGCCTAAACTGGATTGGTAAATTGCATGTTGAAGTACTTGGAAAACTAAATTTTTGGACTGATGACAGGTTTGGAGGAGGTGAGAGAATCATTTGCTTGGAGAGAAAGGTGTGATGCGGTGGTAAATTCGGGCACATGTGCATCTGTCTCTAAGTGATACAGACCTCCCCATTTTGGTGGCCCTGCTTTTAGAAAACCAGGTAAGTGAGAATGGAGAAATTTAGCATTGTCTCTAGACTACTGTTTGTGTGTGTATGTTTGTTTGTTGGATCAAATAGATGGCACATGAAAATGGTGTAAAAGGCCCATTTTAAATGTACAATTCCATAACCTTATGTATATTCAATTGTTGTACAGCCATCACCGCTGTCTATCCAGGACTTTCTCGTCATCCCAAACTGGAACTCCATACCCATTAAATAGTAACTCACTATTCCCCCACCTTTCAGCCCTGGTAACAGCAACTGTTCCACTATGCTACTTTCTTTTTATTATTATTAATTTGTAAACATTTTGAGAGATAGAGAGAGAAACATTGATTTGTTCCTCTCATTAACGAATTCATCGGTACTTGTATGTGCCCTGACCAAGGGTTGAACCTGCAGCCTTAGCGGGATGATACTCTAACCAATTGAGGTACTTGGCCAGGGTGTTTTCTCTCAATGCTACTTTCTGTCTCTATGAATTAGACTATTCCAGGTACCTCATGTAAGTGGAGTCACACAATATTTGCCCTTTGGTGTTGGGCTTGCTTCACTTAGCAGAATGTCTCCAATGTCTGCCCTACTGTTTTTTCTTTTGTTTTTCTTATCCTCACCCAAGGACATTTTTTTCATTGCTTTTTAGAGAGAGAAACATCATTTGGTCATGCCCTGCACATGCCCAGACCAAGGATTATATGCACCAAGATCGGGGATGGAACCCACAACCTAGCTATATGCCCTAACCAGGATTCAAAGCAGCAATCTTCTGGTTATGGGACGACACTCCAGCCAACTGAGCCATACGGGCCAGGACTGCCTTACTGTTTTGACTAAGCTACTAAGTGTAGCTTCTCTTCGCTGCCACTGGACAGTGGCAGCAACTTCTCTAGCTTGAAAAGCCCAGTGTGGGCTGAGATGGAGAAACTTGATCAACACACAGATTCACCATGTAAGAACAATGTTTGTTTTCACAAGCAAATCAACAAAATTCAAAGTGACAAAAGGAAAGCTTTATATATGCATCTTGGTTATGCACGTGGTAACATTTTAACACTAGGAATGAGTATTCAACTTAAATTTCTATTCTAGCGAAGATTTACCAAGCCCTACTATATTAGAGATATCAAGAGAATGAGATGAAGATCCTGTCCTCAATAAACACAATGTGAAAATTGTATTTCTTAGGCCCATTATCAGCTATTATTATGAACACCACTCTGAAATATGTTATATATGATAACTGAAGGGTTAAAAATAAAGGTTTACTGGTGCCTTCAATGAATACTATTCCTAGGGAAGAAAGTCATGCCTGTTAAAGGGGAAGAACTGTGATTTAATATAATGGAAAGTATATTAAGAATGGTGCATTGCTGGGAAAATAATGCTAAGAACCCAGCCAACAAAATAAGCCCAATTGCTGTAAAAAGTTAAAACATCGTATTTCACTAATTCTAAGACACTCACTTTTTTCTTCCTTTTAGATCTCTAAAATTTGAATGCATCTTACACTCTAAAGCTGGGTAAATAAAATAACATAAAGCATCATTATTTCTTCCTTGGGGTTGTTTGTCTCTTTTAAGAGAAGGTTTGTTTGTATCTGTGTGTGTCTGGCTTTATGTTTAAGAACCTGTGTAGGCGTCTCTCATGTCCTCATGTTAATGATTGTATGAACCTAGAATTTAAATGGTGCAAAACTCTGACCTTTGTTTTTGTTCCTTGTCCGACCGTCCCTGGAAAATGCAGGCACCGAAGCAGAAAGTGTCTGAAAATGGGGATGTGTACCTCAAGCCTTTCTCTGTAGAAGCCTGAAACATGCCTGCCTGTGTTTGCATCTTGCCTGGCTGTGTGAGCTGGGACAGAATGCCTGCGCCTCTACATGGCTCAGCTTCCTCAAGGGGAGAATAATGGTATCTACCTCACAGAGTTATGAGCATTGGGTGACTTTGATATTAAGGAAAGCACTTACAGTAATGCCGGGCACACACTGAACACTCTGAACTCTCATCTGTTACCACTGAACCTTACTTCCTTAGTGACCTCTCTAGGTCCATGTATTTACCGATGTCCCTTATTTGGGATAACTCCCAAAACTGTATCTTTAGCATGGGCCTTTCCCATGAACTTTAGATGTCTATACCCAATTATTTACTCCACTAGGATATCTCATGCCAGCTCAAAATTAACAGGTCTACAGAATAACTCTCAATTTCTTGACCATCAAATTGTTTCTCCTCTAGTTTTCCTGATCTCCATAGATGGGCCTTGATCATCCTTAAATTACCCTATTGGTCTCTCACATCCCACATCCAAGCTATTGGCAAAGCCTGTTAGTTCTACTTTCAAAATAGATCCAGATCTGACCATTGCTCATTACCTCCCTGCACGTACTCAGGTTCAAACTATCAACTCTTTCTTAAACTGGAGTAGCTTCCTACCAATTTCTTAGCTTCCTTCCATTTTGCTTCCTAAATTATTTTATTTGGAGAGCTCTCTTTAAATTGTGATCCATTGACATGTTACTCCTCTGCTCAAGACCCTGTGATCATTCTCCATCTCCTTCAGAGTAAAGCTTAAGACCTAGCACAACCCACTGTGTGGGGCCTGACCTGGCCCCACCCGACCCCTTACATCTCTTCCCTTTACTCTTCTCCAGCCACGTCGATGGCTTCAAAAGGCCAAGAAGCCAAAGAATTCATATATATGACCCATGGACATGAACTAAAGAGGGGGAGTGTGGGGGGAAGGGGTGTGCAGGGAGGGGGGTGGGGGGAGGAGATGGGACAACTGTAATAGTATAATCAATAAAATATATTAAAAAAGGCCCATGTACCATCCTGCTCTTGCTAGTTTGTCTTCCAAAAATATCAGGAGGGCTGGCCCCTTCCTTTTCTTCGGGTCTCTTATCAATTCGGCCTTCCTTCCCTGACCATGATGTGGTCCATCCACATCATGAGCATCCATCCCCTTCCTAACGGTACACTGTGTTTCTTACTTCGCTTTACTTTTCTTCCTTGCACTTATCACCACCTGATATATCTATTTACTTGTCTTTCTCCTTGAGATGAGGGACATTTTGTCCAGGCTGAATCCCTAGGGCCTAAACAGTATCCTGGTCCACAAGGGGGACTTAATAAACATTGAATAAATGAATAAAATAACTAATGTGTCACTTTCTAAGGATGACTTTGTTGGAATCCTCATTTGAGTGACTGGATTTCCCACTGCAAATGGATTTGCATTTATTTTATGGGTCTGAAACATTTAAAGATTGGGTTAAAAGAGGCTTGCTCCACCCCCCCCATCATATTTTCCTCCTGAGATTTGGATACTGTTTCTGTTACTCACTTGTTCAGAGCCAATCAATGTCACCCTTTAGTCTGCTGAAGTGGTTGCTGAGTGATGATGAAGCATTTCATCCCTCCAGGAGCTTAAAGTACCGCCTCTGTAGCGTGCACAGTTGCTGCTGGCTATGAGTGAAAATCAGAAAATCTCCTACTAGGGAGCACAGACAGAGAACATTCAGACTCTGGGTCAGCTCAGAGGGCCTTTCAAGTCTCCCCTTCAATACTCGTGCTGACTTTTAGTGCTCATGAAAGCGAGGTACCCCAGAGAGTTAGCTGTAGTCTACTGCACTAAAGGATCCCCACAGAGCTTCAACCACAACCTGCAGAGAGAGATCTAGGTCTCTCTGGTGACGAAGCTCATCATATACTTTTATAACTTAATTTCTAATAAAATGTTATTTGAACCAAGAGAAAAATCCCTGGTGGGTTTTATTGTTAGAGCCTGGAGCAATGAAGAAATCAACCTTTTCTCATTAAGGTGACTTTTCTTTTCATTCAGGAGAACCAATATAATAACTTCCTAGCAATGTGGTGGCATTGGTCTGCTTGGGCTGCGATGACACAATAATGCCATAGCCTGGGTGGTATAAACAAGAGAAATGCAATTCTCACTGTCCTAGAGGCTGGGTAGTCCAAGATCAAGGAGCTCACAGATTCAGTCCCTGGAGAAAGTCTGATTCCTGGCTGGTAGATAGACAGCCACCTTCTGGTTGTGTGCTCATAGGACCTGTCCTCAGCACGTGCGCATGGAGAGAGAGAAAAGGGAGCTGTCTTCTTCTTGTAAGGCCACCAATCTCATCATGAAGGTCCCACGTTTATGCACAAATCTAAACCTAAATTTTTATTTCCCAAAGTTCCTACTTCCAAATATATCACACGAGGCATCAGGGCTTTAATATATTAATGTTTCTGGAAGCAGGGGGACACACAATCATTCAGCCCTTAACAGTCGTTAAGAGTGTTGAAGTCAGAGTGATGTGGATTTAAATCTTGGTTAAGATAATTACTGAGTGTATCTAGGCAAGTTGTTCAACTTTTCTAAGCCTCTGTTTTTTAAAAACAATAAAGTGGACAGTTAGCTACCTCACTGAAGTCCTGTTGGTAAAGTACTTAGCAAATCATCTCTGTAGAGCAAATTTTTTAGATGGTAGCTGTCATTTTTATTTTCTAAATGCCTCCCTTTACCTTATGTAATCGCTAAAAATATTCTGGAAGGTATTCTACTTATAATGAAATATAGCATAATTTTATTTCTGATTTATAATGTATTAAAATATAAAATGTATTACCCCCCAAATGGAAAATGGCTTTATCGGTTCCTAAGCTCTTATTTTAAGATGTCAATTTTTATATTATTTAGGAAATTTATCAAATACTACTTTATAAATAAAAATGACATAAAGTATTAGATTGCAAAAATTCTACTGTATACTTACATATAAATACTATAGCTTATTTTTAATCTAATATGAAAGTAGAAAGAGAGCATTTTCTGACAAATACGTGTAACTGTATTTTGCCATATACAATGTGTACTTTTATGCTCAAATTTTTGAGGGCAAATAAGGATGCACATTATATGTGGGTATAATGATTACATACCATGGGCATATTAAGGGGTATAATAGTCCTGTGTGTAATGCACACAAAAATGTGAGTGTGCATTATACACAGCAAAATATGGGGTATTTTTATTTATATGAAAGCCAGCTTAGTACTAGGCATATAAAATGTATTTAATAGATGGTAACTCCCCCTCACCCTAATGCCTATGTAAACTTTAACATAACCTAAATTGTATATAGAAGACCATGACAAAAATGTTAACATTTTGATTTTTAGATATTAGTTTAGATTTTTAATGTTATCATTTTGTTCTACTGCCTGACTTCTCCACTTTCTAGTGTGGACAGTAAGGGGTGGGTACCTATATTCTATTATCCAGGGTGGCCCTTGAGGTTGTTAATCATTGTTATGTCACTCTTCTGCTATAATGTTCACTGTCTGCTGAGATTCAGTTATTTATTAATTGAGCCAGTATTTATTAGGCATCTGCTGTGGACCAGACACAGTCCTAGATGGGGGGGCCTATAGACATGAATAAGACAGATAAGGTCTATGCCTTGAAGAACATTAAATTCCAGTGCAGAATGACAGAAAATAAGCAAACAATCAAAACAATTTCAGATTTTCAAAAGTGCAAGAAAATGCCAACAAATAACACACACAGGGTGATATATACTCCTGTACATTGCCGGTCTGGGTGGGGGAGGCCTCTAGAGGAGGTGCCCTCTGATCAAAAGCCTGAAATCTGCACTGAAGCAACCAGCCAGGTAAAAGAGCCAAGAAAGGACAACGTGTTGAGAGGAAAGAGCAAACTCAAGACCTCGAGACAGATAAGAGTTTAGCATGTTCAGAGACCAGGGTGCAGACCAGTAGGGCTGGAGCATACTGAATAAACCAGTCTGGAAGGAGACAGGGAAAGTAGGCTGGCACCAGGTCGTCTAGCATTACGTAGTCCAAAGGAGAACGTCTAGATTTTATTTGAAATTCAATCAGAAACCAAAGAAGATTTTAAGGAGGAGAATGACATAATTTTACTACATATTAAAACAATAAGCTTGGCAATTGTGTACTTAATCTGCTGCAGAGGGGGACAAAAAGTTAGGAGTCTAGGTTGGTGGCTATGTCCATAATCCAGGCTAGAGATGAAGGTGGTGGCAGGAGAGATGAAGAGAAGAGGAGGAATCATAGACTCTTCGATAGTCAGCCTGAGCAAGCGAAAACAAATTGGTGGGGGTGGGGGAAGCTTAGTACAGATTTTGACAAGAGGAAGCATTATCAAGAGTACTTTCTTTGATATGTTAAACTTGATATGTTTATACTGTGCAAGTAGAAATGTCAAATACACTGTTGGAAATGGGTTAAAGCTAATGCCATTTGGGGGCTAATGGCATCCAGGTGAAAATATAAATTCTTTAGGTTAGGAGAAAGTATAGCCTCCAACATTGAGAGGTCTTATTTATAAGAAAGATCCAGCAAAGAAGAACAGAGATTGTGAGTAGTAGGAGAAAAACCAAAGAATGTGTAATTGAATAATAACTGTGATTCCTAGCAAGTCCTGTCCAAAGGCTGCTTTAATTGCCTTAAACTAATTTATTTCTTAAAATTTCAAGAGCTAGGTGCCATTTTTATAGAATTTTACAGACACGGAAACTGAGGCACAGTGAATTAACCATTTCATCCAAGTTCACACAGCTCATAAGTGGCAGATCTTAGACTCGATCTAATTCCAAAGGACATATTCTTAACCAGAACTCACCATTGCTCTCTGATTTGCAGAGGAAAAGTAGTTTTTTCATCCCCTTCAAAAAAGTGTGTCAAATTTCACTGAGACAAAAAATAAGATGACAGGATAGCACTCATTGTATTTGTCACATGAAGACAGGTCGTTTCAGGGGAGATGGCTTTTTCAGGGTAACGACGGCAATAAAAGACAGAGATGGGGGTTATCAAGTAAGCAGGAAGAAGGAAGTGGAAACCACAGCCTTAGATGATTCTTGTGCACAGATTACGGAGCAGAACAAAGAAATGGGGTTATTGTGAGAGAGGGATTGATTTGGGACTCCAGAGAAGTGTGTTAGATAGGTCGTCTGGGAAGCAGACCCTAAAATAAAGACAGAAGTATAGCAGGTTTATTGGGATGATGCCTTTGAAATATAATGGAGCAGGGGCAGGAGCAGGCAGGTAATCCAGTAATCCCATGTCTGGGTAATTACCTAAAATAATTGAAATAATGATCACCATGAGATATTGGCACTTCTATGTTCATTGCAGCATTTTTACAGTATTCAAGATGTGGTAACAACCTAAATGTCCATCTAGAGATGAGTGGATAAAGGAAATGTGGTATATCCATAAAATAGAATATTATTCAGCCTTAAAAAAGGTAATCCTGCCATATTGGATAACACAGATAAGCTTTGAGGACATTTTGCTAAGTGAAATAAGCCAGTCACAGAAGGACAAATACTTCATGACAAATGTTCCACTTATATGAAGATTATAAAATAATCAAACTCATAGAAGCAGGGAGTAGAGTGCCGGTTCCCAAGGTCTGGAGGAAGCGAGGATAGTGAGTTGTTAGTCAAAGGGTATAAAGCATCAGTAATGCAAGATAAGTATCTTCTGGAGATCTGTACAGCATAATAGCTAAAGTCAACAATACCATATTGTACAGTTAAAATTTTGTTAAGAGAGTAGATGTCATGTTACCACGGGTTTTAAAAATGTGTTTAAAAAAATCTGGGTTCTCTTAAGCAAAAAAAGTGAAGGCTTCTAAATCAGGGTTTCTCAGTTTGAGACCACCTAAGTTTATAGGGCCAAACATATATGCTATAAGAAACAGAATCTGAAAGACAGCTTGCCCACCAACTTAACTCTGCCCCATCTCAAAAGTGAGGCCTACTTACATAATCAAATACTCATCTGATGATCTTTGTGAATATTTAATTTTATCTAAGGAGTTCAAAACACTTGGTAAGTAAGTAAAGGCCATTAACCTTTGCTGGTTGCTTACTGGGTCCATGAAATGGTGATGTAAAGATGCACATGAAAATCCCCAGTTGGAAGACACCTAAGCAAATTGCATAAGAGTTCACTGAGCTGAGCTATATTTTAAGAAATCTAGAAACCCTTTATGGTACTGAAGTGATGATGAAGCACTCAGCAAACACAAGTCAACAGTATTGAGAAATTAACTCTGAGCAAAACGCTAGTCTTCTTGCCTGCTCAGTCGAATACAGGGTCAGTTGCATAGGTTGCAAAAATATTTCTGGGGATTTGTGCTGTGTATGTTTTTACTGGGCTGAAAGACTAAATTCCTTGAATTGACTGATGTTATAAAACAGACACACACACAAATTTAAAAACCCACACAGATTATCAATACAAGATTTTTCTATACTATATCAAAGTGTGTGTGTGTGTGTGTGTGTGTGTGTGTGTGTATATATATTTAAGTCAACACAGCACCTGTGAATCAATAATATATTCTTCCTCAGGGCTAATGGGCTTCTCATTAGAAGTAGAATAATTCCTGAGACATCAATTGTTTGAAGATTCTTGGTGAAAATTATTCTAGCAATCTGAGGCAGCATTAAAGCAATAATATAGCAAGCATACAAAAATATTCACAGCTACTCTCTGTTCCCTGGGAATTTAGATGGGTAATCCCATATGGTTAAAGTACTTGTTATGCATGATAGAGAATGATTCCAAAACAATACAAATCACCAAGGAATAGTAAGAGGGAGTTAAAAATGAAGGGAACCTTGCTTTTCCGGTGAAAAGAGAGCTGCCTGCAGCTTTGGCCAGTGGTTACCAGTACTATATCCTCTCCACACTATCTCAGATGCTATTTTTGTTCAAGAACCTGACTATGGAAAATTTTGGTTTATTCAACCACTTGTTTAATCACAATAATGATCTCAGTACAGGCCGCTGACTTCTTACTCTCTGGTGCTACAGATTGTTCAGCTGCTACAAGATGATCTGTAAGGGAATTATGCAGAGTGGTTCTAGTGGGAAAAGAGCAAGGATGACAATCTCTTGAGTGTCACGGTTGCAGGTACAAAGGTGCTGCTCCACGCCCCTTAGGGGAAAAGGACGCTGCACATAGCAGGAAGAGTAGCACACGCCTCTTACTACCTTGCATTTGTGAAGGAATTTCCTTCTGGGGAATAAGGGGGCTGGGCATCACGTCCATCTCTAAGCAGCACTGTGACTCTGGTTTTCATGAGGACCCCAAAAAGGAAGGGGAAAGAGGTCTCAGATTCATAAACCAGGAACTATAACGTTAAGAGTAAAACTGATTTTGTGCGCTCAGGCAATGGGATGAAATGCATGCCACAAACTCTTCTCTTTGTGAAAGGTAAACTTCTCCTGGCTGAAGAGAACAGCAATAATTATTCAAAATTCCTGAAGTAGGCCAACCATTTGTCCAGAGGGCAAAGAAATCCTGCTTAACTGGCTTCCACTCGAAACCAGTGTCAAGTTCCCGACCTTATGAACTCCCCAGAACAACATTAGATGGAAGCGGAGGAGCTGTTCCCTTAACTTGCT
>VMDR010023653.1:0-15462 GCA_007922815.1 Macrotus californicus | reverse complement strand
ATCCGGTTATAACATAAGTCATGGGGATGTAAAGTACAGCACAGGGAATAGACTCCATAATACTGTAATAACTATGTATGGTGACAGATGGCTACTAGACTTATTATAGCCATCACTTTTGAGGTCATAAATATTGAATCACTATGTTATACATTTGAAATTAATGTAATGTATGTCAACTATAATTAAAAATAAATCTCAAAGGTACAATTGGCAATAACTACATAGGGGAGGCTAATGTATTCACCATGGTTCTCTGAATGTAGAAGAAGAAGGAAGAATATATAGCTAGTATCAAAGCAAGATTTTAAAATGCTACACTGCTGGCTTTAAAGATGGGTAAAGGGGAGTGAAGTCAGAGAAATGGCAGTGTGGGAGGTCCCCTTGGTCTCTGCCCCAGAATGTCAACAATTTGAACAGTTACAATTCAACAAAGGATTTCCTGCTCAATGTGCATGCATGCCTGAGAGATCCACACATTGAAGCATTAAAAGGTGGGCAAGCGGGAACCAATAGGGGAAGCAAGAAAGGCGGAGGGCTAGAGTAGCCACGAACACAGGCTTAGAGCCTGGAGCTCACAGCAGGGTTCATCCTGGAGAGGGCAGAAAGCCAGGTGTGGCTGGCACCTCCTTCAGCTGGGAGGCCCAGAGAGACTCAGTGGGCACTCCTTCATGAGTGAGCAGTGTGAGCTGCATCTGAGCCAAGAGACCTGGGCAAGGACACAGTACAGGGGTTCTGTTGCGGCTGTCAGACAGTGGCATTCCAGACAAAAAATAAAGCCTTTGAGTCCTGCTGTCCTATAGACTCCCAAAACTCACCTTCTGTCACCCTTGGTGTTGGGTTGTGGAGCATTTTATCTGCAAATTCAATAATTGTTACTACTAATATTTCCTCTGAGTAAAGGATACACTTAGGGACTGATCCCTGCTTGGGGAGCTCAGGTTGGGGGGAACCATGGAGGCCCAAGGTCACCATTACCAAGAGGAGAAATTAAAGAGGGCAGTCAGGTTACCCCAGACAACCCCACCCCAAAGCATTGCTGCTACACTGACTGCAGCTGCTGGGGTTAGCTTTGGGATTTCACAATTTCAAAATCTTGTGATTCAGCACCACCTATTAGAAAATCATGGCAAGACTTCTTCATAGCAATCTACTGGAGAAGTTCCACACATACATAGATGCCTAAACAGAGAAGAAAACCGCCAAATACCATGAATAACCATGGTAATGAGGCAGCTTAGAAAGAAAACAAAAAAATCTCCAGAAAGCAAACTTGAACACATGGAAATATGTGATATAAATTACAGAGAAATTAAAATGGCAGTTCTGAAAATACTGAACAAGATGCAAGAAAATACAGACAATTTAATGCAGCTAGAAAACATATTTATGAATAAAATAAGTACTTTACCAAAGATATTGAAACTTTAATAAAAGAATCAAGTAGAAATTCTGGAGATGAAGAATTCAATAAAAGAGATCAGAATGAACTAATGAGCATAGGAAATAAAGCCAACCAGATGGAGAAGAGAATTAGTGATGTCAAAGATAGAAATCCATAACCAAGGGGGAGGGTGGGAGCGGGGGAGGGGGGTGGGATTAGCTGGGGTGGGGGGGGAGTGGTGGGGGGAAAATTGAAATTGTAGTTGAACAACAATAAAGTAATGAAAATAAATAAATAAATAATAAAAACAGAATCCTGGAGAAAAAAAAGATAGAAATCCAGAAATGCTGCAGAGGGAAGAAGAGAGAGACTTCAGCATAAAAAAGGAAAGCTCTATAAGAACTGTCTGACTCCATGAGAAAAAACAATATTAAGAATAATAAGCATAACAGAAAAAGAAGAGGGGAAGACAGAAACAGAGAACCTGTTCAAACAAGTAGCTGATGAGAACTTCCCAAACCTATGAAAAGAGCCAGATCCTCAAATCCAAGAAGCAAACAAAACACCTAGTCATCTCAATCCAACGAGGCCCTCTCCAAGGAACACTGTATTAAAGTTTTTTAAAAATAATGGCAAAGAAAAAATTCTCAAAGCAGCCAGGGCAAAGAAGGAAGTGACCTACAAAGGAAAAACCATCAGGTTATCATTAGATTTCTCAGCAGAAACTCTACAAGCCAGAAAAGAATGGAACCAAATATTCAAACTACTTTTGAAAGAGAGAAATTACTAACCAAGAGTAACATATCCAGCAAAGTTATCTTTTAGATATGAAGGGGAAATAAAGACTCTGAGGACCTCCATTGCAGGACATACTCAAGGGGATTATTCTACCTGAAACAAACAATGACAGGTAAGTCTTACACTAGGAGTAAGATCACCAACAAATTTGCAGAACAAACAGGGATAATTTGTGACAACAAAACATAAACAGGGAGGGGATGAAGGTCTGAATTTGCAAAGGAGGATGGAGATCAGACGCAATCGAAAGAAAAAAAACTGCTGTATATATGAAAAATCATAAACCGAATGATAACCACACACAAAGAATCCAAAACTGAGACCCAGAGCTTAAAAAAGAAGAGGAAGGAAGTATGGAATGCCACCAAACAAAAACAGTAGACAGAAACATAGAGGTACAAAATCAGTGGAGACACAGAAACACTAGAAAAGATTAAATGGCCATAGGAAGTCCTTATACATCCACAAATAACTAAATGTAAATGGACTGAATTCTCCAATAAAAGAGGCACACAGCAGAAGACTGAAACAAAAACCAAAACCCAGCCATACGCTGCCTTCATGAGACACATCTAAGGTGAAAAGACAAAGGCAGATTCAAAGAGAAAGTGTAGAAAATAACATCCATAGAAAAGCAGATGTAGCCATACTTATATCTGATGAAATAGAATTCAAAATAACAAAAGTAATGCTACATCAAGAAGACATAACACTTCTTAATATACGAGGGGGGCCCAAAACACTGAAATGTATTCATTAAAAATTGTGCGTTTATTCTTACATGTTTAAGATTCAGTCACCTTTAAAGTACTCTGCCTTTGATGCAATACACCTATCAAGATGTTTTTTCCACATCTTGGAAAAAACAGTTTTTGAACTCGTCAGTTTTGATGCCTTTTAGTGCTTCTGCTGTTCTTTGTTTCACCTCTTCCACATCAGCAAAATGTTTCCATTTGAAGACTTTTTTCATCCGGGGGAAAAAAGTTGCTTGGAATGAGATCAGGTGAATGGCAGGGTTGGGTACAGGGATCATGCCATTTTTGGTCAAAAACTGCTTAACACTCAGCACAGAATGGGCAGTTGCACTTGTAAATCACCATCATAAAATGGACAAACTCGTTGAAAGAGTCCTCAGAAAAATTCACTGAAGCTGAAGGTAGACTCTCACAACAACACCAGCTGGTCCACTGATACAGATGGGATCCTAGAACACTCATGTAGAGCAGAAAACCTGTACTACAAGGGGCCAGCCCTCCAGAAGATAATTCTGGTTTTCTTTGGGTCCCCTTTCGAACAAGAATCAACCAACAAATGCATAAACAAGTGTAAAAACAAATTGAAGTCTCTCTCTCTTCCATTCTCTCTTTTTAAAATCAATTTTTTAAAAAAAATCGCATTCAAAGGAAGAAATGTCCTAACCCAGGAAAGTTGCCTCCTGGCTGTCCCACCACCATCACTGCCTCATTATGTAACTCAGAAGAAGTCTCCTGGACACCAGAATTGGGGTGGTGGGGCATAGTGTCCATTTGCTGTAATGGATTCCCACATCTCTTCTTCCTGACTATATGTAAACAGGAGGACTTGGACATCTGTCATATTTAGTTATTCATATCAGTGTTTCCCACTCTTCCTGTGGTTGGGAGATGAATAAATGTTTTTCCACAGCCTTCCAGGGACAATCCAAACACCAAGGGCTCTAGACTCTCATTGTAACTAATTTTCTGTCTAGCAGAACTGGAGACCCTGAGGGGTTTCTTATGCAACAGGTCTCCCTGGAGCCTCTATCCCCACAGGATGACATCTATCTCTGCATACACAGAGGCAGCACTGAGTAAGCCCATGATGCTAGTCCAGGGAGGTTTTATTAGGGTCTGTCTTGGAATAAGGATGGTTGATGAGCTCATGGAGTGTTGAGAAAGCCCTCTCATTCTGCACACAGACCCTGATGAGTCGGGGTGAGAACTTGAAATCCAGCCTGTGGGGATCTTTGGGGTCCAGGTATGATTGACATTCAACATTAGTGGAAGGATGGATCTAAAGACTCGCTGATGTTGTTTTCCACAGATATGATGGGTTGAGTGTATACAGGTATTTGGATGCAAAGATGACTTTTTGTTGATCTCTTTGATGTTTGCCAACCCACAAGCAGATGTCCTGTTATGCTGAATTCTTAGTCTTTCCTTGTCTGTCTTCATTGCTATGAACCCAAGACAGTCAGTCCTCTAGAGAGCAGAAAGTCATCTATGCTGGTGTTTAATCCATAAAAGCTGTTGGAAGCAGCCAGGCATGGGCACTTGTCCAGGGCAACTTATCTGGCATGGTTTGGGGTCATCCCCAGTTCACCTTCTGAGGACCAGTCAGTCTCCCCTCTCCCCCACTCCCAGAGGACTTCTCAGTTCTAAACTCCTGGGCAGAAGAGCTGAGCATAGATTTCAAGAAAGATGCAGCATTCAGAGTTGAGAGCGCTTAGGATTTGGAATCAGATGAGGCTTCAAATTCTAGCCTGTCCTCTTAGTCGGTGTGTGACTTTAAGTTAGTCACTCACCTTCTCTCAGTCCATTTGTCAATAACATTAGTTCCAAAAAAAATATTGTTTCCCTGCACAATGTATTCATTCAGCAATGATTAATTGAACAAACTCTGCTCTGGATTCTTGAGCTGGGGTAATTTGATGCGAGGATTAAATAAACAGTGAATGACTGTCTTGCAAACTGCTATTTGATCAATTAGGTGACCAAGAATCCAGATCATGCCTGGTCATGGCAGAGAGGTGTGAATGTTTTATTGGTAACAAAAGGTAAGTAATGTTGGCGCCTTTCCCCTGGTCACTTAGCATCACCAGAGGTACCCCAGACCCAAATTTCGACATCACTCAGGTAAATGGGGAAAGGAAGAGGTGAAACCACAACTTGGAAACTTTCCAAAGGGGCTCCTCTTTAACCCACGTGAGATGCATTGATTTAGAAGTCACAGTGAGAGGACCCAGCCCAGATTAAAGTAAGCCACAGTTAGTTCTGCCCAGCTCTGCCTGTCTCACTGACAGGGAAGAGGTTGGATGGATGGACAATTTTTTTTCCAAAAGATATCTTGGATGGAAAGAGTTTATTAAAAGCTCAGGACACAAGGGAATCACAGCCAGAATCTCCAGCCACAGAGGAACTGCGTGTTAGAGATTACAAACACCCCAGGGCGTGTCTTTTTAAAAAGATGGATCTTTAGCAGTGGACCACCTGGGTACTCTGGAAGGAAAGGTGAGTTTGGGAGCATGCAAGACTGTGTGTGTGTGTATAACAAATCCTAAAACATCTATTACAGTGTTTGCAGGGAGTGTGTTGAATGCAAAGAGCAAAAACAGAGACTTTGGAATCAGATCCCTTTTTTGCTCAAATTTTGGCTCTGTTACTTCCTTGGTGGGTGATGCTGGAAAAGTCACCACACTCCTCTGAAATTCTGTCTTTTCTTCCAAAAAAATACAAATAATATCTACAGACAGTGTTTCTTTTTTATTGTGATAAAATATAAACAATAAAAATAAAATAAAAATTTGTCATCTTAGCCCTGGCTGATGTAGCTCAGTAGACTGAGGGAAGCAAACGGTTGTTGGTTGATTCCCAGTCAGGGCACATGCTGGGTAGCTGGCCAGGTCCCCAGTAGGGGGCGTGTGACAGGCAACCACACATTGTTGTTTCTCTCCCTCTCTTTCTCCATCCCTTCCCCTCTCACTAAAAATAAATAAATAAATATGATCTTTTTTAAAAAATTACCATCTTAATCACTTTTAAATGCGCTGTTGATGACATTAAGTATATTCACGTTGTTGTGCAAACACGCCCACCGTCCATCTCCGGATGTGAGGATTTAAGTGTTAGGCATGTAGACACTGGATGCCTTCCACACAGTCAGCACTCAGTTGGCATCAGCTCCTTTCTGGGTGAGGATATGTGCGTGGAGGGAGCAAGATCAGATTCATTTGGCCACTTAAATAGCCTGTGATGGGAATTTGCAGAAAAGCTATTTTACCAGTTGGGAGACTTAGTGGTTTGGAAATTGATTGGTTATAAGTTGGCAAAAAATTGCCAGGATTTGTTTGTTTCTGTATGGAGACATGCGAATAATGAGATATTCCCAGAGTTTTTGCTGTGGTCTGAGCTTACTGTACTTCTACAATAAAAATCTGGAAGAAGAATTGCTGAGTACAGTCCCTGCAGGTTATAATTATCCTGTCTCTAAACCAGAGGTTCTCAACTGGGGGTGATTCTGCCTCTCTGGGGGACATTTGACCAGGTGTGGAGCCATTTTTCATTTTCATGACCAGGGGTGGAGGAGAGTTCAACTGGTATTAAGTGGATTAAGGCCAGGGGTGCTGCTAAACTGCATGTAAGACAGTTCCTCACAACAAAGACTTACCTGTCCCCGAATAACGAATGCTGAGGTGGAAAAATCCTGTTGTAAACTAGTGGAGCTGGAGATGAATGAGCTTTTAGAGACTGTGCAAAGGGATCTCAGAGGCCAGAGAAGGCACATGCAGGTTTCTCTCCAGGAAGTACAAGGGCTTCATAGAGCAGCACTACAGAGGATGCTCTGGACAGGGTCAGCCCTGGCCGTGGAAGAGGCCACAGTACTGAACATAGTAGTTATCCCATTTAGCATCACCACGAGGGATATGTTCCTAGATCTCCAGGGGATTTCTGAAACTGCAGAGAGTATCAAACACACACACGTATATGTGTATATATGTATTTTTTCTCTTACATATATGTACTTTCACTTAAAGGAAGCACTTAGTGTGGCATATCCAAATCTCTAGCACCACTACCCTTGCACTTTGAGGCCAGTATTAAGTGAAATAAGTGTTACTTGAACACAGGCACTGTGATACCATGACAGTGGATCTGATAAGCAAGGCTGCTTACCAAGTGACGAATGGTGGGCAGGCACGCAGTGTGGGCACGCTGGACAAAGGTGTGATTCACGTCCGGAGCTGGATGGAGCAGGATGACATGAGATTTAACCATATTACTCAGAATGGTGTACAGTTTAAAACTTGTAAGTTGTTCATTTCTGAAAAGTTTCATTTAATTCTTTTGGCCTGTGGTTGGCGGCAGGTAACTGAAGGTACAGAGGGTGTACTGACGTAGTAACAATAGGAGCCAGCACTGTCGGGAATGTCCTGTGTGTCTGAACACAGATCATCCACACTTTTCCCCCAAGAGCATTAGCAAAAATTTTATAATTATATGATTTATAGATATTATTACAATATATCATATTTAATATGTATTGCAGTTTACAATTTAGTGAGCACTTGCCACATGACAGGCCATAAGCTCTTAACATTGCCCTTTTGTTTAATCTTCACAGCAGTGCCTGTGACCAGATCACTGCCACACCTTCTATGGATGAAGAAACTGAGGTCGAGTAGCTACCCAAGGTCATGCTGCTGCTAAAAACTTGAGCTTGTACCAGGCTCTTTTTAATCTTACTCCTGGGTACACTCTCCTAACCGCCAACCCATACAGCCCACGTTCTAAATTCCTTCTTCTTGGAACAGCTTTGCCTCTTCTAGCTGCCTGGAAAGCTACTAGACCTTCAAAATTCAGCTGCAGTGTGTCCTCCCTTGTGAAGCCTTTCTCAACCTGACCCCAGGCAGAGTTTCATCCCCTGGGTACCCAGAGCACTGGGCATCTGTCTCTGTCACCCTGCTGATGAGACTGTTCTGAAATGATGGGAACAATGCTCACTTTTCCTCAAAGTCTAAATTTTATAGCCACAGAACTAAGTTATCTTACTCTCTTACGTCATTGACTTTGGAAAATGCCACCAGTAAGGCAGACCTTTCTATTTTCAGTTGGATTTCACTGCTGGAAATTTCTTTGTTGGGGGGAACCACACAGCTGGCCTCACTAACATCCACCTCCCAGTAGCAGGGAGCAGCTGGTTCTACCTCATCCTTTTCATTGAAGTTCTTCTGATACTGGGGGGGCATCTGTCATCTCTCCTAAGAGGCTTCCCTGACCGTGTCCTGTGGTGCCCCCAGCCATTTCCCTACAGAACGTTCTACCCAGTTCCCTCACTGTACTTCCCTTTAACACAAAGAGCTTGTCCATTTATCTCATTTGTCATCGGTACCCTGATGGAGACTGTGGGGTCCAGGGAAGCAGGGACCTTGCCTGGGTGATCCACCTTTGAGTGTTTCATGCCCAGCTCAGCTCATGACAAATTTTGTTGAATGCATGTGTGAAAGGGGCTTGGATGTGACAGAAAAGTCAGGGTGGTGAATAATTAAAGACTGCCTTGAAGACCATCTGAGGATGGCAGCCTTAGGACAAAGAGCTTCAGTGAGAACCTCAATAGAATCCACTTGCCTTTAAATGAGCTGTCTTGCTGCTTCTGTAACTACTGGCAGCTGGGAATAAACACTCTTCTGGTCCTGCATTGTTCACTTTTGGAATTGTGTGCAGTGTATAGTATTGCAGGGCAATCTGGGTTTGCCTGGGGGCTTGGAGGTTGGGAAGGGAATTAAGCACCCCTGTTTTAGGTGGGAAGTTCCTTCTTGCCCCTGGCTATCTTTCTTGTCCGCTCAGGCAATATTTATTAGACTCACAATCTTCCAGGCCTGGCAGCTTACTCTGGTCCTTGTAATTGAATTGGACTACTCACATGTTGCTGCTCTCCCATTCAATGCAACAAAGTCACCAATAATTGTGAGCTCATTGACAACTGTCCCACCCACCTAACCCCAGGCCACTTAACCCCCAAGTGGCACCCAAGTGTCCCTATGGCTCAGATTCCTTAGATTCACACATTCAATTCGACCCCAGTGCTGGCTCATAATGCATTTCTCTTTGCTCCAGATTATCACCCAGGTATTTGGACCCTGGCCCATCTCTGTTTTCTTGCTTGGATTGTTGCTGCAGCTCCACCCCCTATTTCACCTCCCAGCATTTTCAGAATCTCACCTCTACTTTGGCTCCAGGATCATTGAGATGAGGGCTGTTGAAATGTTCTACTGGGGCTGTTACTGTTCTTGACTTGAACCTCAAAAATTGTAATACAAGAGTCAGTGGGAAGCTCTTGCCTGGGATGTGGTCAAGTATCTTATTCGGAGATGCAAGTTATTGCTCCCTCATCCCATGGCTGTGACAAATGTCACTAATCGATTATGGCTCCCCCTCTAAGAATTCTAGCTGTGACCTCACAGCTCTTCTCAAGAGGGCACTCTGAGCAATCACTACCACTCGATGCCCATCGGCAGGTGGGATGATACTTATTTTCCAGCCCCACTCAGTCTTTTTGCCATCGGTCTCCTGTCCTGCCTGCAGCAAAGGTATATTCTGTAAAAATGGGGGATGTGAATCAATCGGTGACCTCTGACTTCCTTCTGGTGGGCCTCTTCAGCCGCTCAGGGTCAAGTCAGCTCCTCTTCTCCCTGGTGGCTGCCATGTTTATCATGGGGCTTCTGGGCAACGCTCTTCTGCTCTTCCTGATCTACATGGACTCCCGGCTCCACACACCCATGTACTTTCTGCTCAGTCAACTGTCCCTGTTTGATGTTGGCTTCCCCCTGGTTACCATCCCCAAGATGGCATCAAACTTCCTACAGGTAGAAAGTTCCATTTCCTTTGGGGGTTGTGCAGCTCAAATATTCTTCCTTACGCTTATGGGTGTGGCTGAGGGCATCCTGTTGGCCCTCATGTCCTATGACCGTTATGTGGCTGTGTGCCATCCCCTGCAGTATCCTGTGCTTATGAGGCGCCAGGTGTGCCTACTCATGGTGGGCTGCTCCTGGATGGCAGGTGTGCTCAATGCCTCCATCCAGACCTCTGTCACTCTGCACTTCCCCTACTGTGCCTCCCGCATCGTGGACCACTTCTTCTGTGAGCTGCCCGCTCTGCTGAAGCTCTCCTGTGCGGACACTTCTGCCTATGAGTTGGCGCTGTCCATCTCGGGGGTGCTGATCCTTGTGCTTCCCCTGTCCCTCATCGCCACCTCCTACGGCCACGTGCTGGGGGCCGTTCTACGCATGCGCTCAGAGGAGGCCCGGCGCAAGGCCTTCACCACCTGCTCCTCGCACATCACAGTCGTGGGGCTCTTTTATGGTGCAGCCGTGTTCATGTATATGGTACCTGGTGCCTATCACAGCCCACAGCAGGACAACGTGGTCTCCCTCTTCTACAGCCTTGTCACCCCCATGCTTAACCCCCTCATCTACAGTCTGAGGAACCGGGAGGTGCGAATGGCTTTGGTCAAAGTGATCCACAGAGCTGCGCTCAGACCACATAGGGGGCTGCTGGCTTGATCTCAGCAGTCCTCCATTCCGCCCATCACTTCAAAGCACCCACGTGCGAGAGGCAGCTGCTGAGAGCTTATGTAAAGGGCTGTGTCCAGCTTCGTCTCATCTCATGACTAGCTGAGTTCATATTTTCTCCCATGGACTTGTGGAAATCAGTGGTACCAGCCCCAGTCACTTTTCATATATTCTTTCCCCACTCTTTAGTACTGTTTACATGGATGAAAGGCCCCTACTTTGTAAAGTTGAAATCTTGGGGAAACAACAGAAATTTACTTTCTCACTGTTCTGGAGGCTGGGATGTCTAAGATCAAGGTACTGGCTTATTTTCCCCGTGAGGGCTCTCTTCCTGGCTGTAGATAGCTACCTTTTCCCTGTGCCCTCAGAGGGCAGAGAAGAAGTGTGCTGGTGTCTCTTCCTCTTCTCGTAAGTGCGTTGGACCTGTGGGATTGGGCCCTGCCATTATGACCTCATTTAACATGTATCCTTCCTCACAGACTCTATCTCAAATACATTCACATGGGAGCTTAGGGCTTCAGTATATGAATTTGGGGAGGTCGCAAACATTCAGCCTGTAACAGCGAATTAATAACTATAATTACTAATGATCATAATTAATTATAATTAAAATAAGATATTTTGGTATTAATAAAATATATAAATTATAATAATCATATGTGATCAATATTAAGTAATTATAATAAGTTGAGATTGGTAAAAATAATTATATAAGTAACACTAACATCCATTGACCACTTGTTTGGACAGTTGTACATCACTGCATCCTCTCAGCAGCCTTGTGATGCAGGAACTGTGATGCTTTATGTATATATGAAAAAATGAGTCTCCAAACAGAAAGAGTAACTCACCAATGGCTACAAAGAGGCAAGTGGCAGAACTGGTAGTTGAACCCAGATTTTTCTGTTGGTAAAGACACAGTTCTTTAAACAATTGTGCTTCATTCACTGTTCAGCAGGTGATGACTGCAATGGATTGTGTGTTTGCCTGTGTTGAGTACTTGGACCAGGCAACGTCAAAGTGACCATCAAACTCTGGATAATGTAAATGGTGATGGGGTCAGACTCCATGGCATATTAAAAACATTTGTTAAAACTGAAAGAGCTATTAGGATATCCGTTCTTTATCAAGGAATGACTATTATGTCAAGGCCTTTTTTGTCCTGATCACTTCATTTTTTTAAATTTTATTTATTTATTCTTAGAGGGGAAAGGAGAGAGGGAGAGAAACATCAATGTGTGATTGCCTTTCATGCGCCCCCTAGTGGGGACCTGGCCAGCACCTCAGGCACATGCCCTGATTGGGAATCAAACCAGCGACCTTTTGGTTCTCAGGCCAGCACTCAATCCACTGAGCCAGACCAGCCAGGTATAAAACCTGTCTGCATTTTAGAAGTGTACTTCAACTCATCCATGGATCCAACAGGCTTCAAAATAAAAAGAAAACAGTCGTTTTAAGAAAATAGCACTAGCTATTAATCTTAGGTACTATTGTTGAAGATGATGTCCAGAATTATCTCACCTTAATCTTTGTTTCTGAAAGTAATTAGTAGAAATCCACATTGCAGTGATGTCCTTTAAAATAGAAGCTTGATAAACACAGCATATTTACAACTTTATGAACAACTCTCTCATGTTGAAAGTTTTCTGGAACATTATAGATGGGTTAATTTCCATCATGCTTGCTCATGTTACTTATATTTGTATTTCTTTTGGGTGGGAGTTCACATGTATAAAGATGTGGACCAATTGACATCTTTCCCACAGTTTACACTCCAGATTTACCCAGTAAGTCCTTTCCAGCCTTTGAAAGGAACTGGCATGACTAGAGTCTTTCCACATTTTTTACATTTATATAACATCTCTACACTGTGCCCTCCCATGTCTTCAGTTGTGTGGCAAACCAAGTTTTTTCTGCAATGTCTGCATTCATAGAATTTTCTCCAGTGTGAGTTCTTTTGTGTATTTCAAACGAAATGAGAAAAAAGGTGCTACCACATTGCTTCCATCATAAGATTTCTCTCTGTAATTTTTTTATGGCCTCAGTAACCTTAATAACATCTGAAGCTTTTGCAACTGTTACATTTATAAGGCTTCTCGGATACATGAGTTCTTCTGTGTGTTTCTAAAGAATTGTAACCTCTGGAGGCTTTACCGCATTGCTTAGGTTCTCAGGGTCTCTTGTGTGACTCTTTCATGTTTTTGAAAGGACGAGGAACATATAAAGGCTTCACCACATTGTACATGTTCATAGGGTTTCCCTCCAGTGTGCAGGCTCATGTGTGTTTTTAACCTTTGGTTATTGGAGGTTTTCCCACATTCCTGTCATTTGTGGGATTTCTTTCCAGTATGGACTCTTTTGTGTGTTTCAAAGGAACTGTGATCTCCGTGGGCTTTACCAGCTTGTTGACATCCACAGCGTTTCTCTCCAGTGTGAGTTCTTTCATGTTTTTGAAGAGAACGGGACTACTGAGGGCTTTACCACACAGCTTACATTCATTCTGTTTCTTTGCTGTGTGAGTTCTTTCTTGGGTTTGAAAACTATATTTATGTCTGAAGGCTTTCCCACACTGCTTACATTCGTAGGGTTTCTCTCCAATGTGAGTTTTTCACACCCACCCGTGTTTGCAAACAGACTGGTGATACCTAAAGGATTTCCCACATTCCTTACATTTATAGGATTTCTCTACACTGTGGTTTCTTTCATGTTTATCAAAAAATTGGAGATAACTGAAGGCTTTATCAAATTCCCTAAATTTATAAGGCTTCTCTCTGTATTTTTGACACTCGTATGCTTCACACCCAGTGTGACATCTGATGTGCTTATTAAGGGATGGGTGACACATGAAGACTTTTCCACCCATGCTGCATTCATGCGGTTTCACTCCAGTGGTTTCCTGTTCAGATTCCTATTTGAAAGAAGACTGAAGTTTTCTCCACAGTGACTACCCTTTTTACTTTCACAAAGTCTGTCTTCTATATGATTTCTGTAAAAAACAAGAAGTACGGTATTAATGATCCCTTTATTAACAAATTTATATTGATTAGTAGGGTATTTAAACTACCTTTTAAAAAAGATTTCATTTATTTATTTCTAGACAGGGGAAGGGAAGGAGAAAGAGAGGGAGAAAAACATCAATGTGCAGTTGCTTCTTGTGCGCCCCCTACTGGCGACCCGGCCTGCAACCCAGGCATGTGCCCTGACTGGGAATCGAACCTGCGAGCCTTTGGTTCACAGACCATCACTCAACACATTGAGCCACACCAACCAGGGCTAAACGACCTTTTTAAATTTACATCAAAAGTGTATATTTTTCTGCCTTGTCTGAATTGTTTAAAATATAAGGAATGCTCTGCAAAAGGACTTCACCCATGCTATTGTCAAAACAGTAATAGTCATATGTGAAATTTATTTATACTATTTTGAAGTAAACTGTTTTGAAGATACTATTTTGACAATGACCATCTAATGTCACATGTAAGAATGAATTTTTGGTAAAAAACATTCTAGGAATAACCAAATTTGAAGCAGAGTTTATTTGTTTTATTCCTCCTTTTTAAGTTTCATAACACATAACAGGGTTGCCACATGATCCGTTTCTTTCTGTTGTGGGTGTGACTCACCTGGTTTTTGTTCTGATCTTCAATGTCATGATCTTCCCATTTTTCCCTTCAATGTAGTCCAGAAAGAAAAAAAACTTCAAAATATTAGAAATTAGACAAAAATTATTAGAGTTTAGGCTCATTTTTTAGCTGTGACAATGCCTAGTTTATTTACCCATGTCCTACTTTTCGCAAGCGAAATCTTGGCAAAATGTCAATAAGCAAGAAACTCTTGTTCTGTAAGTGATGAAGTGATGGTAACTCGCAATCCTTAGCTATTGATTCCAGGTTCCTGAAGGTTTCCCTCATCACATCTCTATAGAGCTTCTTTTGGGCAGGATGCAGTAAGGCCCACTCCTCCAGACCCAAGTTCACAGCCACATCCTCAAAGGCCACCAAGTCCTGACACATCCCAAAT
Source organism: Macrotus californicus (assembly GCA_007922815.1). Taxonomy (NCBI): domain Eukaryota; kingdom Metazoa; phylum Chordata; class Mammalia; order Chiroptera; family Phyllostomidae; genus Macrotus; species Macrotus californicus. The sequence continues at coordinate 952 of VMDR010023653.1, read as the reverse complement.
ATGTGTAGGGTAGGATGCGTGAGACCAACAGCACTGGACACCTCCATTCATATGAAAGTTGCATATAATTCTGTCATCTCTAGATATTTATTCTATGGCTGATCAAGAGATATTCCTTATTCACACTTACTTCCTCATAAATCAACAGCATCATAGACACATGGAAGTTGTTTACACACTTTTACTGTGATCACATTATATCTTACTGCTCTCTCACGGCAGAGTCCACAGCATGTGGGAAAACGACAGACACGCAGTACAAATGAAACCAATATTATCACTTTAAGACCTTCGACACATTGTGAGAAAAACTCTTTTGTCTCCTTCCTTGTTACCCACCATTTAGAGCCCTTCACGAGGGGAGAGTCAAATCAATATAATATTTAATCAATAAAAACAGAGTGAAGAGCTCAATGCTTCTTCTTCTATTCCCATCACCACACATGAGAGTCCAGGACAGCTGTGGAAACCCAGCTTGTAACAAGGTCCAGTTGGCTATATCGTCCCTAAAGTACTCCAGGACTTCAGTAGATAGGTGCATCTGGCAGAAAGAAAACATCCTTTTGGGGAGAATATTTTCATTCTATTAGAATATTCTAATATTCTTTAACTTGTATAATATTTATCATTGACTGTTCTTTCTTTCTGTCTCTGATTTGACAGGCTAGAAAGTTAATTAAAACATAGAGTTTAGACACTAGGAATAAGGTGTGAAAAACGAAGACCACAAAATCCCTATACTCATGTGTCTCAGGGCTGCTTGAAGCCAATTTTTGGCAGACATCGGCACACACAGTAACAAATATTCCAGAAGTGCTCTTTACGGAAGAAACAGAATGCCACCCTGCACCTTCTCGACTTTGAGGATCAGATTGTGAGTTGCTGATTGCAACTGTGTTCAGTGAAATCCAAAGGTTTAACGGTGAATTTGCCTGTGAGTCTAACATACATG
>VMDR010023652.1:0-15473 GCA_007922815.1 Macrotus californicus | reverse complement strand
AAAGGAAAGGAAAGGAAAGGAAAAGGAAAGGAAAGGAGAGAAGGTAGGAGGGAAGGAAAAACTAAAAGAAAGGAAAAAAGAAAAATGGGAGAAAAATAAAAACCTGTTTTTCTTTGTTAAATAGGTGACAAATTAAATTTGTGAACTGTTTCAGAAATGATAGCATGGCTTTTAAGACAGCTGATAATTGGTACACTTTTTCTGATATGTGAAGATATCTAATTTACCAGTACACTAATACTTTATATTTTCTACTAATCGATATTCAGTATGATATTGAAATGGGCAAAGTCACTTGATTACAACTCAAAGTCTACCTGTGACCTTTCACTTCATAAGGTGTCCAAAAGATAAGGCTCCCACACAGAAGTGTAAATGTAAGTGCCTCTTTGAAAGAAAGGCAGTCCCCAGCTTCACCTCAGGCTTCATTGCTCCCAGGATCCCAGTTGACTGGTAAGAATGCTCCTGGTATCAGGTTTCTTAGCAGAACAGTGTTGCTCTTTCCCATTCAAACTAAAGGTTTTTATACTTTGTTTTCTTTGGTAGTATCTATAGCTTAGAGTGAAGTTACCAATTTCTGGAAACATTTTGAAATTTTCTCAGATTTGAGACTGGCAAACAGCCACCAATATTTGCCAAGCAGCCCTTGACCCCTTGGGACACTCCCAAGCACCTTGTAGTAACGACAGATCATTCAACCAGGTCTGCAATTCTTCGACTGCCTGGGTTTCCTAATGGAAAGTTAGGGTTGATTATTCAGCCACTGACATGAAATAAAATGAAGCAGACCGGAGCAATTATGCGGGAAACTTAGTCTTCTAATGCAGGTGTATCAGGCAAAAGTAAAAAAAAGGTTTTTTATTTCAAGACACATTTTGTGGAAGTAATCTGAGAATACTTTTGACTTTTCTGCATACCCCCGAGTGACTGTCTCATTGGTGGGTTTAGTCAGGCACCCAGTTGTTTTCCTAAAATATGAACTCACCTCAGGACAAGGCAGAGTAGCAGGATAGAATTTAAATTTTTGTTTCTTTCTCTGAGACAGTTGCCCCCTGCATAGGCAACAGGGAACGGTGGAAAGAGGACTGGTACTGGAATTTTTAAACTGAATATTAATCCTAGCTCTGCCCTATAAGCAATTTGTCACGGATCATTCATTCAGCAAACACGTGTTCAGCATGTGTTATGTTGAAGGTGGTATGCTAAGCACCAGAAATGAGAAGATGCAAAGTCAATTCCTACCTTTAAGGAAGGCAGATATGCACTCGGGTGCTATTCACTCTGTTGAGTGTTATAGCAAAAATATGCACACAAAACCATAGAAATGCAATAAAACCCCTAAAAGAGTCTCCCTAAAGAGGGAACATATTAGCTGAGATGTGAAAAGTGAGTAGAAACCTTAAAGTTTACACTTTCATCATCTTTCAAATGAGAGGCATGGGTTTCTCCTACAACTGCTTCCAGGGGGTTATTTTATATAACACACCAGTAAAGAAGAGGCCTAGTCCAAGGTCAGGAACGAATGGGTTCTTTCATTACCCTTTCCTTGCCTCTCACCTGGTGGAGAAGCCTCTGTGCTTAGCTCACTTGTTATTCATTTTCTGTAGCTTTCCTTCCATCTGAAATGGACTTTAATAAATCCATTAGAAGCATCTAAATTTTCCTGTTTTTTTTGCTTTGAGTTTTTCGAACAGACATACACACATTTTTCCTCCAACCATTCTCTAAGTTGTTACAGGACCAGACCTATGCCTTATGCTTCGTTAGTACCTCTCTTCCAGCTTAACATAATGCCTGCGCAGAGTAGGAGCTTCATTAGTGCTCACAGAGGAAAGCAGGAGCAGACATGCTGTAGCTGGCTCTCAACAGATTATATTGAGTGGGATCCACCGCTACACTAGAAGTAAATTCCAGAGCGGGAAACATTGTATGACTAGCAAATAGTAACAGTCAGCCTGAAAAATTAATCCTCTGTTTATTGCCATTTGCGGGATGATTGGTATCTTTAAGCATCAGGCTGATTAGCATGCAGGTTTACAATTACACTCTGAGCTCTGAGTCTTGTAATGTCCTGTTGCTTCACTTCCCGGGATTTATGTCTGACTCCTGCTCGGTTTGTAAGTGCCCGTGGGACAGAATGACAGAGCCACTCGTGTTTCACCAGCAGATGATGGTGATGATACTATTATTTCCACAATCAGTTTGGTGATGGTTGTTTGAGCCTCATCACGTCTAACAGAGAAAAAATTGAGGAATTAATATTTGAGAACTCAGTGTATGTGTTTAGCATCATTATTGCCGCTGTTATGGCAAATGTGTTGACATTCAAGTGAGTTCCCATTTACAACATTGCCACCATAATCTCCTCGTTTTGTAATTGCTTTTGGAAACTCATAAGGTTGAATTTCTGATATTACTTCTCAATAAAAAAGAAGTCATGCATTGGATTTATGAAAAATTATCCTGGGGATTTTTCAGATTGTTATTTCAGTTTTGGAAGAGTTCGATTCAGCAATAGGTTCTATTGTCAGCTGCTGCAGCCTGCATGTGTCACATGAATTTCTCGGGCTATTCTGCAAGGGGGACTAATTGCATCCTGTCTTGGGGTTGTGGAATAAATTCGTAAAAAAGTTTTCTCAAGTGAGCAGCTTATGTGGCTATTCCTAAGAGACCCTCTGACTCTGCAATAAACATAGGATGCCTGCCCCAGCGTGCTTTCCTCTTCTGAAGCCCTGACAGAGAGCACCACTCAAGTGCTCACTAGCTGGCATGATGTCAGTCAGCAAGGAATACATTTGTGAGGGCAGCAAACCAAAGCACCGCCATCTGACAGCTTCGTTTCCACAGGATTGATTGGCCCGGGGATCAACGAGGCAGAGATCAGACATGGTCGAAACATGCAGCCGTAGGACGTGTTGTTTCTAGGGAGGGAAGAAATTTCTCCTGTCTAGCCCATGGGTTGGAATCCAATAGAGAGATAGTTTTGTTTTTCCCTTTCAAGAACATTCTTAAATTAACGTTATAATTAGCATTGTAATGGTTTCTGAGCAGTCTCGCCAAGCCTAGATCTTTCTTCCAACCCAAACCATTTTGCTTCATCATCTACAGCAAACGCAAAGAACCGTTTCCAAGCCTCTGCAACGCTATTGGGTCCTCCTGAGGGTATCTGACTCCTCTTTTGGGTCTGATAATCAATACTTAGCTATTTTCACAGTCTAACATGAGCACTACTTTAATTTACAAAAAGCTAAGTAGTTGTTACTTACTTTTCTCTAGAACACAAAATGTGAGTTCTGAGGATACCAAGAGAGAAGGGGTTGAAGGCAGGAAGCTGAATGAGATTTATCTTCTGGCATAATTACTGTTGTAAGTCCTATAGAAAGAGTTTTTCCTTGCAGCCTGGCCTCTCCCTACATGATATGGCCACTACACTCTGGAAACAGGAATGTTATAGATCAAACAAGTTTTGTAAATACATCTTCGCTGTGAATGTTGAGAAACTAAATTTAACAAACACGAGGAGAAGGGGAGGCATACAATATGGTTAAGCCCAGGAATGCCCCTAAATAAATAAAAACTAAATAATTATTTGCTTAAAACAGGATAACCTAAGCAATTTGGGAGCCTGTACCAGGATGAATTTCCGTAACTCTGACTCCACATTTATTTACCTGACGTGAGCACTTTATCCAGGTTAGAAGTGAGAAGCATCTAGCAGGACAATGGAAGCAACCACCTAACCTTGCCAGTTAGCAGTTGTCTAGCAACCACAGATCTTTTTAAACAATCATTCCTGCTTCTCGGTTAATATTTGAAAGATTATAAGTGTAATATCTCGGCAATCAGTTCAATAATTTACACGTAGATAACGGTGCAAATGTTCTGCCATTACGCGCTGAGATTGGGAGCCTTCGCACCGCAGTGAATAACCGAGGAAAAGCCTGCAGCTTTCGGCTGTCAGTTCAGAGGAAGTTTCTGTTGAGTTTCTGAGGCCCTCGGACGGCGATCTCCTCTGCCTGCCCATTTCTATAGCAGCTTTGTTGTGTTATATTACGACAGTCTCTCCCCCTTGAGACCAGCCCTAGGAAAGCCACAATAGAAGCATTATTTCTTTTGTTTGGTTTTGTGTGAGACGCACATCGGGAAACCACTGCTTTGTGCAATAGCATTGCAGGAGGTCTCCAGGGGGCACCGAGCTCCCTGGCTCAACCCCACGCTGAATGACAATAAAGAGTGGGAAAAATTAAAAGGAAAGGTGCTTTAACTGAACCTGTGTTTGTGGAAATGACCGACCTAGAAAACACCTTTCTTAGTTCCTGGAACGAGGGAGAGGGCTTCTCCAGGGACCCTCTGCAATGACAGACAAATCATCACAGGCTGAAACAAATGCCCCTCCTTGGCTGCAGATGGACTCCAGATTTCTTCTTTAAGAAATTCTTATTCTGCCATTGACAAATAAAATAAGACAATGAAAAAAATGTTTAAATAGTAAAATAATACTGAGAAAGATCTAAAACAGAAGTCAACAAACTTTCTCAGTAGAAGGGCTTCGTAGGGCACACGGCCTCCATCACAACCTCTCACCTCTGCCCTGGGAGGGTGGAAGGAGCCATAGAAAACACTGTGACATGAGCAAATGGGCATAGGGATGTTCCAATAACATTTATTTGTATTAAAATAGGCCCGATTTGACCGAGGAAACTATCGTTTACTGACCACTGATCTAAAATATTTCCCAATCCAGCTACTCATTCGAAATTAAGGAAAGTTCTAAACTTGCAGGGGTGTCCAACCTGTGGCCTGCAGGCCGCATGCATCCCAGGATGGCTGTGAGTGTGGCCCAACCCAAAATTGTAAATTTACTTAAAATATGAGATTTTTTTTGTGATACATGTTCCAATGTATTTAATATGTAGCCCAAGACAACTCTTCTTCTTCCAGTGTGATCCAGAGACGCCGAAAGGCTGGACACCCCTGGAAGGAAGGAAGCGAGTTGTCACACAGGTCTAAAACCCAGATCTCCGGAGGCCGAGTCTCCCATCCCTTAGTGCCACTATCACAGCGCTCGCCTGCCAGACCTTGCTTGCGAAGCTGGGACGTTACCCTGGAACACCTGAATGCGCTGGCACTTCAGAACATTTATTCCTCCAGAACCACACAGGGCAGGTCTCCTACCTGGCTTCTAACAAAACGACTGGCGTCTGAGGTGTGGCAGGAAAAAAATTGGTCTTGGAATCAAAAGTTGGACTTGAATTTGCACCGTCTGGTCTCATTCATCAGCTATGTGGACTCAGGCAAGGCAGGATTTTCTCAGCTTTTGTTTTTCTTATCTGTTAAGAGTCGATCTTTAACTCAATAGGAACCTTGTCAGGATCAAACGAGAAAATTTGCCTAAATATCCTTTATTAACTACAAAGGGCTAAACAAATGTGAGCGAGGTCCACATATCAATAAAATATATAGACAAATGAATGGCCGCCGCAGGTGAGTATGATCAGTGGATCATGTGATGCTCTGTGAGAGGCAAACTCACTGATCCCATGTGGGTATCAGCCAGTTGATTTTACTCTGTTCAGGGCTCCCCAATTATATCTCCTAGTCTCGACAAGCAGCCTTGTAAATATATTGTAAAAACAGTAATAAATTGTATTTAGGTCCTATCATGGGGCTGTCAGGGGGAAATCCTAATTTTTAAAAATACCTACAAAAATTATATACTCTATTAAGTTAAGGAATAAGCAGCCATTTTACATTAGAAAGAATGTCTGCCACTGTGTCTTTCAATTCGGGACACAGTGCAAACTAACCCTCGATTCACAAATGACTCTCTGGACCAGCGCCTGTAGGAAACTTCCCAGGCTGATTAAAAATGCCCGGATGCTTTTGGCTCTTCCTATAATCACAACCATTTGCTTTTCTAAGTCAGGTTCAAACCAGGGCCTAACGCTCTTTCCTGAGAGGTGTACTACGAGGACATTGTGAAGCAGGAGAAGAGCGGCATTGCTCTGCAATGTTTTGGGTTGCCTATTCTTCAGTTGTGCTGATCCCAGGAACTTGCCATGGGAAACATCCTAGAGTCCACTGATTTGTTGTTTTAATCTAATAGTCTTTTTTAGAGTGAATCCACTTATATTAACTTATTTTAGTTTTATAACCCCCCAAAAGACATACAATTTATTATAATTAAAAACAAATCTTTTTATTATTTGAAGAAATATTCTTACTGCCCATGGCTTCCAGTAGTATCTAGGAGCCCCAACTTTTGGCTTAAACATGATAGGTCATTGCAGTTCTGAGGGGCAGTCAACTAACAGCCTGACCCAATCACGATCTGTCTATAGGCACCGTCTCAAGGGGGTGTCCAACCTGCAGCCCGCAGGCCGCATGCAGCCCAGGATGGCTATGAATGCAGCCCAACACAAAATTGTAACTACACTTAAAACACTATGAGATTTTTTGTGATTATATGTTGCAGTGTATTTAATGTGTGACCCAAGACAATTCTTCTTCCAATGTGGCCCAGAGACGCCAAAAGGTTGAATACCCCTGCATTAGGTAAGTCTGTTAAGGAGGGGAAGTTTTGGTAGGGGAAGAGAGGGAGTGGAGGGCGGAAGCAGAAAAGAGTGGAAAACATTCTGTGTTCACTCGAGCATAGCCAGGTCTGTAAGACAGGACACAACCCACAAAACCACGTATAACATCTCACAGTGGTCGAAAGCAGGCAGGAGTGAGTCCTGATCTTATCCCAAATGCACTGCTAATGCGCTGGTGACTGTGTGCAGGTCACTCTCCTCTCTGAGTTTCCTTTTCCTCCCCTGAACTGCCAGACGGTTTGCACCGCTGCATGTCCGATCTTCCATGTCTACTGTTTTAGAGATTCATGACTCCAGGGATTTTAATAGGGACTCAACACAATGGATTACAGAAAGTTGAACAGGGAGAGTCTCATCCACAGTGTGGTGAAAGCAAGTGCTTAGGCTTACTGACCTGAATTATGCCTTGTGATGTAGTCTCTTCTTCACTCAAACCTGGATTTATTGAAAGTTGTCTTCCCTGTGGTTTCATTTATTCCAGAGAGCACACAACCCCTTCTTGCTTCCTGGAATTACGTCCCAGCTTCACCTATCTCTGATAAAATACCCAAGACAAAATGTTGTGCCTACTTTGATTGATTGTGCAGTGGGGTAGCACACAAAGTATATTGGTAGGATATGAAAATCATAAACTTGGAAAAGTAGTCCATGAATGACATTATAATTTATATTTAAAATCTAAACTTTATATCTTATAGGCAACAGGTTGCCCCAGACAAAATACCTATTTATATCAATGAAGAAAACAGTAAACAATATATACGTATGCTATTTGTTACATTATTGAAGCACTTAGAAACTGGAAGAGAATTATTATCAAAGAACCCATAATGTACTGGGGCAGTGGATCTCAACTCCAACAGCACAATAAAATCATGTTCTAACGTTTTCAATGACCAGGTTCCCTCCCCTGACAATTAAATCTGGGCCTTTGCATGTGCGAGTTGTGTCCCTGAGAGTGTTATTCACAAACGCCAAAATACCCATGGTGCACATGGAGCTTTGCTACCCCACTGCCCTGATGTTGCTCTGAACACAGATACCAGACAGACATTCATGAACATCCCACTTTTCCTATACAAGTCTTCCTTCCACGATTAACAAAGATTCCAGTAAGGAAATACATTTTGTTTCTTCTTACAACCTTTATTGACTTATAAGGAGCACAGGAGGACACAGTCACTAGCAATTACCATTTTTGGAAGGACAGTATTGTTTGGAAAGAAGCACTCATGGAAGCGGCTCCGGGTGGCCTCTGAGACCTCTGAAAACTCTCTCATTTCTCACTAACCCACATCTTCCCGTTTGTCAAACAGAGGCAGCATTTGCATCTGACCGCCCACAAGAATGGCCGGGGTGCAATATAAGTAAATAGGTGTGTCCCTGGGAGCTCTTCTCCTGGGAAAGGGATGATGGGAAATTAAGATATCATGATAGTTCCTGTGGTTGTCACCACCGCTGTTACTTCACTGTTGTATGACAATATTCCTGTCACTCTGTTAACAATCTTCTTGGGACTAAAAGTGACAAGTGTAAAATGATTTTTTAATGTCACACTTGTTTTGTCTTAGAAAAAAAAGTCTATGAGGACCTCAGAGCAGGCCCAAAATACAGTATCCCTAAGCCAAGTCCCTATAACCTCCGATCTAATGCACACACTCATTGTTTCAATTTCTCCGCCCCTTCAATTACGACGCCTTTTCACTCAAATATAATGTAAAGCTTCAGCTGATTTGAATAGTGTTATAAAACACTGAAGGGGCTCTCTATAGAGCACGAAATTGTGTCAGCCTTTCCTGACTCCAGGCTTCCTGAATACTAGAGCTAGTTATGTCTTGCTTCCAGAAGACAAGCTCCATTTCACTCCCAGAGTCACGTAACACGTGCATAGTGTGAACGCTGCTGTGTGCCATTGGAGAATCCTGCATCCAGAGTCCCAAGTACTTCTTCCTTCTCTGTATGATGAGAGAAAGTGAACTGAGTTCTACAGTCCTTCTACTTCGAAAATTGCTGAGACTGGAGAATTACTTCCAAAACCCCCAATAGGATGTTTTTTTTAAAAAGCTGTACTATGTGACTCTAAAATTCAATTTGAAGAACAAATCAAACATCACTGGCTAAAATAGCAGAAACACCTTCAAATAGTTTAATAGTGTAAATGGAAGCATAGGTGTGTTCCCCTGCCAAAAATTAAGACATACAATAGAATGACAATAGCAAAGGCATTGTCACTCTGGCCCAAAATATATAGTCATGCAATGAAATAAAATAGAAAGTACAAAACCCATTTACGTTTACAAAGGGATCAGTGAGAACATGGTGAAGATAGGAGCTACTGTAGTGACTGAAACGTTTTGCCACTTCTGATTGTCACTCATGGTATGTAGGAAATCTTTATACTCTTCACATTAAATTGGTGACTGGCATGTTACTGAATTCATGATTGCTTACTAATAGTTTTTCAATGAATTAACTTCTGGTTTCCAGATTAACAAAACTATATCTTACACATTATGGTTATCTTCTTATATTTCAATATACTTACTGGTAGCATTCTCATTAGCTTTAGTATTATCATGCAGTGATTAGAACTTCCAGTATTGTGATGCATAATGCAGGTGATGAGAAGCATCCTTCTGACTTTTTTACTAAGTGAACATTGGGTGTCAGTTTTAAACATATATATTTTATTGTATAAAAGAGGCAATCTACTTCTAGTTCACTGAAAGTGTGTTCTGATTCATGAATATGTTGCATTTATAAATGCCTTTTCAGGAGCAATCAGAAAGTTTTCATAATTTTTCTTATGATCATAGATTGCATTCTTAAATTTCTAGATTAAACTGTACTTAGTACAGTTTTTATTTGAAATAATTAGAATCTAATAATATTGTGTTTAACATTTTTACATCTATAGTAATGAGTGAAATTGGCTTATGGGGTTTTTATTGTATTATTCTTGTCAGGTGTTAAAGCACTGAGTAGTCTATTTTTAAAACTAGTACTATGGCTGTTATCTAGGTGATTGGCAATCAAACAGGATGAATTATATTATCCAAATCTACCTGAGCCACCTGAGTCGGAAAGTTTAGAGTTCAACTATTAGACATAATGAATGCAGTGAGTAAATACATACTTTAATTTTCCTTGTACAGGTTAAAACAACTTTGAGAACCACAGCTATGTGACTATAACATCAAACCAGTTTGCATATTTGGAAATTAAAACTTTACGTCATTCAGATTATCACCTATATGCATAACACATATGTACAAAAAATTTGATTTTCTTTTTCATTAACTGAATTGCTGACAAAATGTTGGAATCCACAACAACACTCGAGCCAGAACAAATTTTGCTAAAAATTGGCATAAGATCAAAATTTTTGTGTCATAGGAACAAATGGTCATATTTCTCATGGTAACCACTTTGACACAGCAGGAAGTCAATGGTGCATGGAGTTAAAAGTTCTGAGGCCCCAAACTGCAAACTAGTAGCAAGATACAAAATCAACATGCAAAAAATGAGTTGTATTTCTATATACTAATAATGAACAATCCAAAAAGAAAATCAGGAATGCAATTTATTTACAACAGGATCTAAAAGAATAAAATGCTTAGAGATAAATTTAACCAAAGAAACAAAAAACTTGTACCCTGAAAACTGAAATGTTGCCAAACAAAATTAGATACCAATAAATGTTAATATGTCCTGTGTTCATGAATTGGAAGATAATGTTGTTAAAATGTTCATACTGCTCACAAAAATCTACAAAGTCAATGTAATCTCTGTCAAAGTCCCAATGACATTTTTTTCAGAAATAGAGCAATCCCACCTAAAAATCATATAGAATCTCAAGAGACCTCAAATAGTCAAAACAATGTTGAAAATAAACACACCTCCAGATTTCAAAACCTATTCAAAGCTATAGTTACCAAAACAGTGTGGCACTGGCATAAAGAGAGTCATTCAGACCAATGGAACACAAAGCAGAGCCCAGAAATAAATCTCTGCATATATGATCAAATGATTTCAACAAAGTGCCAAAACCATTCAGTGGGGAAAGGACAGTCTTTCCAATAAAGAGTGTTAGGAAAAATAGATATCCACGTGCAAAAGAATGAAGTTGGACCACTACCACACACTATATACAAAAATTAACTCAAAGTAAATCAAAGACCTAAATGTAAGAACTAAGAAGAAAACATAAGGGAAAACCTCCATAATAATGGATTTAGCAATGATTTCTTGGATAGGACACCAAAGAATACTGGCAACAAAGGAAAAGGAAAGATAAATTGGACTTCATCAAACAAAAATTTTAAAAAAGCTTTTATGGCCCTGACTGGTGTAGCTCAGTGGGTTGGGCATCATCCTGCAAACCAAAAGGTCACTGGTTCGATTCCCAGTCAGGGCACATGTCTGGCTTGCAGGCCAGGTCCCCAGTGGGGGGCACACAAGAGGATCGATGTTTCTCTCATACACCAATGTTTCTCTCCTTTTCCCTCTCTCTCAAAAATAAATAAATAAAAATTTTGAAGAATTATGTATCAATGGACACTATCAACAAAGTAGAAGAGCAATGCATGGAATGAGAGAAATTACTTACAAATCATTTATCTGATAAGGGATTAATGTCAGAATATATAAATAACTCATATAACTCAACAACAATAACAAAAGACAACCCAATTAAGAAATAGTTAAGGACTTGAATAGACATTCCTCCAAAGAAGATATATAGATGGACAATAAATATATTAAAAGGTGTTAAACTTCACTAACCGTTAGGGAGATGCAAATCAAAACCACATTAACATACCACTTCACATGCATTAGGATGGCTAATAAACGGAAAATAACAAGTATTGACAAGGACTTGAAATCGGAGCCCTTGTGCTTCACTGGTAAGAGTGTAAAGTGGTGCAGCCACTCTGAAAAACAGTGTGGTGGTTCCTCAAAAAATTAAACACAGGATACCATACGATTCAGCAATCACACTTGTGTGTATGTGACCCAAATAATTGAAAGCAGGAACTCAATGGATATTTATACACTGATGTTCATAGCAGCACTATTCATAATAACCAAATGGTAAAAAACTTCCAAATGACTATCAATGAATAAATAAAATGTAATATATATCGATACAATGGAATATTATTCAGCCTTAAAAATGAATGAAATTCTGACTCATGCTACAATATGAATGAGCTTTAAAGACATCATGTTAAGTGTAATAATCCAGACACAAAAGGACAAATAGTGTATAATTTCACTTATATGTGGACCCTGGAATAGTAAAATTCATAGAGACAAAATGGAACAGTGGCTTCCAAGGGCTGGAGGGAACAGAAGGTGGGTGTAACTGCCTCATGGGTGCGGAGCTTCGGCTAGAGAACATCACAAAGCTCTGGAGGTGAATGGCAGTGATGGCTGTTCCACAATGTGAATGTACTTAATGCCACCAAATGTTACACCTGAAAACGGTAAAACTTGTGCGTATTTTATCACAAGAAAAAATATTATAAATTGCTTGAGGTGAGGGATTACCTTCTCTACATACAAAATGTCTACCTTTCAGGGCCCCTGGCATCAAACAGAGCAGATTTTGAAACACAGCTTTTTCACATACTCTCTATTTGACTAGTAATTATAGTAACTTCTCCAAGCCTCTGTTACCATATCTATAAAACCACATGTATAATGTGATCTCCCTTGTGAGCTGACATAAAGAATAAGCGAGCAATGCTTTAAAAACCCAGTTACGGTGCTAACAAGTATTCAATACCTGCTCACTACTATTCACCACAACTGCTGACACTGCTGTCGTCTCTCACACCACCTGCATGAATGGGCATAACTTGGGCCTTGATTTTCTGTCTGTAAAATGGGAACGACGTAGCCTACATTGCAAAGTTGCCATGAAGAGTAAATGAGATACAAGAAAGTCTTGTAAATTGTAAGACTATATAATGAGACCCTTAATCACATAAAGATAAAACACATTATAAAGTAAAGCAAGAAATGGTTTTAAAAGTACTGCATTTGCCACAAAGAACATTTCTCAATATTCTTTTTAAATATAAAAGCACATTTTGAAAGAAAAATATACAGAAACCTCCAAATCTGGAATTACGATATTCAGCTTTCTCAGACGTATATGATAAAACCGATCTATCTCTCTCTCTGTCTCTCTCTCTCTGTCTCTCTCTCTCTGTCTCTCTCTCTCTCTCTCACACACACACACACACACACACACACTTCATAGTGGCACTTATGCTGATAAAAAAATAAGCCAAGTAACTATCATTCTGAAATGATTACTTATACCACAGTTCATGACCAAGGAAAAGCTGCCTTCTACATAGGCTCTCGTCTCATGGCACACGCAGCCTCGATGGGAATTCTTTGAAAGGCCAAATCCCCCACAGTTGAGTAAAACCAGATGCTCGGTGATCAACTGAGGGCATCTGGTTTCAAAGGGAGTATTTTGGAGGTTTTCCTGTACCGGGAGGAAAGTGCTGGCAAGGAGACCCATTCCGTGCGTGCACGTTCTTCTCCTGGACAGCAGAGGGCGCCCCCGCTCCACGAGAGACGGCCGCTCTCCGGCCCTTGGCTTGTTTTCCCTCCCTGGCCTCCCAGACTGAAAGACATGTGAACTCCAGGCCAGCAGAGCCCTTCTGTTCCCACAACCAAATTCCCCTGAAAACATACTCCCATTCCCAGAGAATTATCAGCACGTTCAAACGAGTAAAGGAGCCGCGGTGAAGGGAAATTGTGTGGGCCACCCCACAGCAGGCTGCCTGAGGTCTCAGCAACTCCTTTCGCACCTCCTGTACTCCAAGGAGAACTGGAAATGTCTGTGGCAGCAATCGTGAAGGCGCAGCTAACACCTCCCACGGTCCGTCACCCCAGAGCAAGTTTCACTTAGGAATATTGAGTTACAGCCAGATACCATCGACCAGCAGGCAGCTGGGTTGAGCATTCCCGGGATAAAAGTCACACAGGTGGAGAAGCCTGGGAGAGTCCATGGCCCAAGGTCAGGACAAGCTTAGGCAGAGACCCTGCTGACCTTCACCAAAACAGAGTCATCTTTCTTAGCAGGGGTATGTGTGTAGAAATTTCTGAGGCTAACTCACACAGTGCGGAGAAACTTTGCTACCTTCTAATGTGGTGCGCTGAAATAATCGCAAAATGATCTAAAAACATAATAAAGGGGAAAACTTTCATAAGGTTGCTGCTCTTTTTCCCTCACCCCATTTAACAGTTGGCTATACAAATAGCCCTAATTGAATTCTGAGAAAACCCCAGATAAAACGGTTTTTGTCAGATTCTCTTCATTCCATTCACATTGCTGAAGAGCCCAGACAATTCTCTCCAAGGCCATCCAGTGAGAGCTTCCTTCCCTCCCTGTTTGCTGTTCTCCCTGGCCTGTCCCATTTTCCTCACCCTATTTTTGTCATCCAGTTTCCTTCAGTCGACATGATGTACATTCTTTCCAGATCAGCCGACCGTCACGGAAAAAAATAAAACAACCACCCAGACTTGAATCAACATTAGCTAACATGCCATTAAAGTCCCCTTGCCTCTGTGGCATTGCAAAACTCTGGTGAAATTTACATTGAAGGAATCTTGTTATAGTGCCCTTCTTCGGGCGATTTAACCAGCATCGGAAGACGGGGCACATGTGGAATATATAACAGATTGTTAGGCACTGTGCCTTACGTATGCATCTGGATAGCAAGTGGAAGGTCCTCCAATAAGAGGCCTTAACATGATCAAGAACCAGATTGAAATCCTGCCTCTGGTGCACTTTACCAGCGTTACCCAGAGTACTTTACTTAACTTCTTGTCCTTTCCATACATAGTCTCGGATATAAAGATAAAAATAGAAACAACATAGGTTGTTGAAAGGATTCCTATGTTACATTCAAATTTCAACAACAACCCTGGATGCTCAGTAAACACGACATTCTCCTTCTGATTAAAGTGAACTTAAAGTTACACAAACTTTCTAAAACTCGGATTTGACAAGTGTTACTTACACGCAAAGCACTCTCGCATGTCACTGGCCTAGGAGAAGTTCCAACGCTTCATTTTGCTCTCTCCGTTTCAAGATACACAATGTCGGCAAGCTTCATGGGGGAAAAAAAGTAGAAATACATTTAGCTACAAAATACTGTTCTTTTCCTGACAACTCCAGAAGAGGCTTCTTCTATCTATTCAGAAAAGTTCCTCGTGTCTCTGAAAGGGAACAGACAGCCCTAAGGAAGACTGACTAAGAACAACGTAAGACTTGTGTAGAAGGCTTTGGTGGGATACTCTCAGCATTTCTAAACCACGCTGTACCTCTAGGTTTCTTTCCAGGTAGTATATCGATTACTTGCAGTCAAATTGTAGTGTGTTCAGACAGCATGTTCCTTTATCATCATGGAACCAGCAATTTCATGCTCCATAACTGAGAGCCACATAGTTTATAAGAATTGATATTCAGAATAAGACTTTTTAGTTTGAAGCTGAATAATGATAGATTTGTCTTGAGCCTGGTTGCTTGCTGGGAAAAAAAATAGTGCATTTCAAGTGTCCATATTTTTGCCAGGGAAAACAGCATCTTGTACATTCTTTCAGGAGAGAAAAATATTTCCATCCATCACACCCATTTAGAAGACCTAATTCTAGAAATATCATGTTGGTAGTTCCTTCTTTTCTGGGGATGGCTACTCAAGGCCAGATAAACGGTTGTAAATTCACCTCCTCATCCCAGAGAAATCGCCTGTTCCATAATATAGGTCACACTGTTATTTTGTCTTAAATGCTCTATTTTTGAATTAGGAAAAAAGATAACAATGTATCACCTAGTTTTCCATAATGGGTAAT
>VMDR010023651.1:0-15466 GCA_007922815.1 Macrotus californicus | reverse complement strand
CTGGGCATAAAAAACTACAAACCACAATAGGATCTTCTTCTCTCTCAACATTTTTTATAAAAAATTGTAACAAAAACTAAAAAAAAAAAAAAATAGTATAATAAACATTTGAATACCCATTAGCTAGGTTCAGAAATTGTTAACTTCTTGCTAATTTGCTTTATCTATTTATATACATGTTTTTCCATTTATTTATGTTTTATTTTGACCATTTGAAACAAAGTTGTCCAAATCATGAAACTTTATAGATCTCTCTAAACTAAAGACAGATTCTATAATCACAACATTATTACCACATCTTAGTACACAAATAATAAAGAATTCCTTAGTATCAATCTAACACCCAATCCATATTCAATTTTTCCCAATTATAACTGCATGATTCCTCTCATATGAGGTACACAGAGTAATCAAATTCATAAACAGAAGCTAGAATGACGGTCTCCATGGATTAGGTTCAGGGATGGAGTTATTGCTGAATGGGTACAGAGTTTCAGTTTTTCAGAATGAAAGAAGTTCAGCGGATGCACGGTGATGGTTGCACAGCAATGTGAACGCCGTGAGTGCCACAAACTGTACACTTAAGAGGGTTAAAACAGTAAATTTTATGTTATGTGTATTTTAATCATTTTAAAATATTTTAGTTAAAAATTTTTAAATGTAATTAAAAAAATTGAGATTATCCTGAGCAGGCCTGAGTCAAAAGCTCATAAAAGAGGGACTGGGCTCTACCCGGAGGGAGGCTCTCCTGCTGGCCTAGCCCCTGTTGTGAGCTGTCTGTGAAGGAGCCCACATGATGAGGACCTGAGGGCAGCCTCCAGGAGCGGAGCAAAGTCTCCCGTTATGAGCCAGCAAGAAAACGGGGACCTCAGTTCTACAACTACAACTTAAATGAGCTCCAAAGAGCCTCTGGATGAGAGCCCAGACCTGCTGACAACTTGCTTTTGGCCTCGTGATACCCTGAGCATAGAACCCAGCTGAGCCCACCTGGACTTGTGACCTACAGAACTGTAGGATAATAAATGGGAATTGTTATAAGGTGTTCCATGCATAGTAATTTCTTACAGCACCAATGGAAAGTGAACTACATGTCAGCTACATATGCAAGGCTCTTTACATATGTATTGGGAATTAATTTCACTTAAAGGCTCCTCAACTTTCCTAATTTTCTATGAAGTACTTCATATCAACCTTCATACCTGGCTGATATGGAACTCTGTATCAGTCTTTCATGGAGGTCTTTCACCTCCACCAGGGATGTGACAAGTTGCTGAGATCACACTACATAGTGCTACCGTGTTCATCAGTCATGTTTGCACATTAGTTAGTGCTGGAACATTTATCCTAGCCTGGATAACCTCTTCAGGTGTATTTCCGACATTCAAGTCCCAGCTAGGGAAAGATGTACTGTGCAACTTCAGGGCCTCTCATTTGAATGAATCCCTCCCAAGGTCCTATACTTAACTGAGTACAGTGGTACTTCCATACTTGTTAATTCTTTCCAAACTCATGCCGAAACTGAGGAATACCAAATGATGAAGCATATTCTCTTGTGAGGTGGCATCGTGAGTCACAGAAGTTCTAGCAAGTGTGACGAGTCTGGAGCAAGTGCCAAGTGCTGAATCATTTTTTTTCTCATCAAAATGCCATGAGTACAGGGTCTGATGAGTTTTGAAGCTGACGAGTACTGAGGTAGGACTGTATTTGCAATTTTTTATCCTTTTTCTGAAAGAGGATTCCCCAAACTGTATAAATGTTAGGTGCCACACAACCTGAATACCCCCTCAGCTCAGAACTTTACTGATTAACTAATTTCTCTTCCCTACCCCCACATCTCCTCAACTGACAGCAACTTTAGACATTGTCTTTTACTTTCTCTCGTGTCCTAATTTTTTTCATGACACTTACAATATCTGAATTTACTTATTCATTTAAAATGTGTTCATTTTGCCCCGGCTGGTGTGGCTCAGTTGGTTGGTCATTGTCCTGCAAGGTGAAAGGTCCCCCGTTCGACTACCAGTCAGGGCACATGCCTGGGTTGTGGGTTTGATCCCTGGTCAGGGCACATAGGGAAGGCAACCAGTTGATGTTTTTCTCTCACATTGATGTTTCTCTCCCTCTTTTTCTCCCTCCCTTCCTCTCTCTCTAAAAATCAAACATAATAAAATTTAAAAAAAATAAAAAGTGTTCATTTCCTGTCCCTTCCTACTAGAAAGGTAAGCTTGTGGAAGGTAGGCACTTTATCTATTTTAGGCATTCCTATATCACCAGAACCTAGAATAATGGTTGACAAATCACAAGTGTTAATCGATATGTATTGACGAATTGATCTCATGTCTACCAAACTGCTACATGCCAGCAGACAGCAAGCATGGTCCATTTGGACTGCTATAACAAAATACCATAAACTGGGCAGTTTATAAACAACAAACTGTTATTTCTCACAGTTCAGAAGGCTGCTAAGTCTTGAGATCAAGGCACCAGCAGATTTAATGTCTGGTGAGAGACCGCTTTCTGGCTCATAGATGGTAGTCTTTTCACGGTGTCTTCACATGGTGGAAGGAAGCAGGGAGCTCTCTGGGGCCTCTTCTATAAGGGCACTGATATGACCTACATCTCAAAGGCTCTCGTTACTAATGCCACCACCACCATATGAGTTTTGGGGGGGACATAAACATTCAGACCATAGCACCAGCCAAGTTTGTCACAGCTCTGTTTGGCTAGTAAGAGTCCCGAGTGGGATTCCCAGGCCTAGGTTCCAGCCTCTCTGATGTAGAATTCAGACATTTACTCTGAGATCCTGTGACATTCTAAAGACACTTCCAGGGATCAGGGAGCAAATCCCCACTGCTCTAGAGATCCATCAATGTCTTTCTCATTCTTTTTGCATAAGCATCACATTTATTCTCAGTGAAATCTTTTCCCACGGCAGTACCCAAGGATGGCTTGAGAGAACCTCTCTCCTTGGTTCCTCTTTCTCTACCTTGAATAAAAATATTATATCCTATCATGGTCTAACATTTTTTAAAAGTGAGAATAAAAGCAAATTTGGAAATGTTCCTATTTGCATTGATTTATAACACTATACAAATGTAGTTTCAATAAATTCCTAGCCACATGGTACACTACTTCCAACCAGATTACTAGCCCAAAAATCATTAAACAGAAATTTAGGGGTAACCATTTCAAGCTTAGAGGGAAAGTGTTGTGTTTTGAAAGCAACTTCTGCTTTCTTCCCTGACACAAACACCCCCTGAAGCAAGGAAGCACAGTTGTTATCAGCTTAAACAAGGGAAGGAAAAGAGGCAAAGACAAGAAAACAAACAAAATCTCATTTTTTTTCTTTTTTATGTACATTATTTATTTAATCTTAACCACATGAAGCTGCTATTACTCTGACCTGCCAAAACTGAACATGGTCGTCATCAGTGATGCTGTATCTGCTATCACTGCACATCTGCATTCTCTCCAGTACCCCACTCTGTTCATTCTTCTACTTTGGTCTCTGGAGGAATTTAGACGCTTTTCCTAGGATTTGGGTTGAAGGATATTTGAATGAATCCCTGAAATGAATGCTAGAGTTCCAAGACGGAGCTCATGTACCTCAACTCTCCCTCTAGATGTTGGAGCAGCTTTTAGTTATTTCTGTCATTTCAGTGCTATGGAGGATGATTCTGAACTGTTAAGCTCCCTTCCTCTTTTCCCCCAGAGCTCATAGTTTCATATAACTTGGCCTTCCAATAGCCTACCTTGATAACCCAAGGTGGGTGTGCCACAAGGACCTTTCCTGTAACCTTTACTACAATAATTTTGGTTTTTTTTTTACCTTTAAAAAATGTTATTTTTCAATTACAGTTGACATTCAATATTATTTTATATTAGTGTCAGGGGTACAGCATAGTAGTTAGATACTTATATAATTTACAAAGTGATCCTCTTATAATTTAAGTACTCACATAGTTCCATACATAGATATTACATTACTGACTATATTCCCTCCAGGGGTGTCCAACCTGTGGCCCACGAGCTGCATGCAGCCCATGATGGCTGTAAATGTGGCTCAACACAAAATTGTAAGTTCACTTAAAACATTATGAGATTTTTTTGTGATTACATGTTGCAATGTATTTAATGTGTGGCCCAAGACAATTCTTCCAATGTGGTGCAGACATGCAAAACTTTTGGACAACCCTGTTTGAACTTTACACCCTGCAACCATTTTGTAACTGCCAATCTGTCTGCCAATCTGTGCTTCTTAACCCCTACACCCTTTTCATTCAGCCCCCTAACTCCCCTCCCCTTGGTGACCATCTGTTCTCTGCATCTACGAGTCTATTTCTCTTCACCTATTTATTTTTTATTTTCCCCCTTCTTTCCATCAATACCCTCCTCACCCCTCCCCTCTGGTCACTGCCATTCTGTTCCTTCTTTCCATAACTCTGATTCTATTTTGCTCATTTGTTTTGTTCATTAGGTTCCTCTTATAAGTGAGATCATATGGTATTTGTCTTTCACTGACGCTTATTTCACTTAGCATAATGCTCTCCAGTTCCATCCATGCTGTTGCGAAGGGTAGGAGCTCCTTTCTTTCTGCTGTGTAGTATTCCATTGTGTAAATGTACCATAGTTTTTGATCCACTCATTACTGATGGGCACTTAAGCTGATTCCTGCACTTGGCTACTATAAATATCGCTCCATGAACATAGGGGTGCATAAGTTCTTTCAAATTGGTGTTTCAGAATTCTTAGGATATAATCCCAGCAGTGGAATCGCTGGGTCAAAAGGCAGTTCCATTTTTAGTTTTCTGAGGAAATTCTGCAGTGTTTTCCACAGTGGCTGCACCAGTCTACAATCCCACCAACAGTGCACTAGGGTTCCCTTTTCTCCACATCCTCTCCAACACTTGTTGTTTTATTAATGCTGGCCTTTCTAAATGGTGTGAGGTGATATCTCATTATGGTTTTAATTTGCATCTCTCCGCTAGTGATATTGAGCATCCTTTCATATGTCTCTGGGCCCTCTGTATGTCCTCCTTGAAGAAGTGTCTGTTCAATTCCTTTGCCCATTTTTTAGGATTGTTTGTCTTCTTGGTGTTGAGTCATATGAGTTCTTTATATATTTTGGAGATCAAATCCTTTTCTGAGGTATCACTGGCAAATATATTTTTCCATATGGTTGGTTCCTTTATCATTTTCATGATGGTTTCTTTAGCTGTGCAGAAGCCTTTTAATTTGATGTAGTCCAATTTGTTTTTTTCCTTTATCTCCCTTGCCCTAGGAGCTATATCAGCAAAAATATTGCTATGTGTGATATCTGAAATTTTACTGCCTATGTTTTCCTCTGGGACTTTTATGGTGTCAAGACTGATCTTTTTTCCATCCTGAGTTTACTCTAGTGTGTGGTGTAAGTTGGTGGTCCAGTTTCACTTTTTGCATGTACCAGTCCAGTTCTCCCAACACAATTTATTGAAAAGGCTATTTTTACTCTATGTTATGTTCTTGTTTCCTTTGTCAAATATTAATTGACCATAAAGACATGGGTTTATTTCTGGGCTCTCTATTCTGTTCCATTGATCTATGTGTCTGATCTTGTGCCAGTACCAGGCTGTTTTGATTACAGTGACCTTGTAGTATAGTTTGATATCAGGTACTGTGATCCCTCCTACTTTGTTCTTCTTTCTCAAGATTGCTGAGGATATTTGGGGTCTTTTTGGTTCTATATGAATTCTTGAAATATTTTGTGAAATATGCCATTGGCATTTTATATTACATTAATTATAATAACTAATACACATGGCAATTAAAATCAGCCAGTGTTTCTTACAGCATGGAACATGTAGACTAGTGGTAAATGAGCTAATTTTATTTATTTATTTATTTATTTATTTATTTATCTATTTATTTATTTATTTTTTAGTGTTGATCTGTTTTATCATCTGACTGGAAAACGAGACACTCCACCAGTCCAGGGGCAATGAGTGAGCTTAACCCTCCTCCTCACCATTTGCCTGCTCCTCACCCTGGCCTACGTGAGGTCATTTTAGATGGATGGGACATTAAAATACCAATGAAGCCACTCAGCAAAAAAGCTATTTTTTTGTCAATATTCTTTTAATCTTCCTCAATCTATTAAGTAGAAAAATATTAGGTTAGAGCGAACATGTCCAACCCTTACCAAACTTCCTTTTAAATTGAGGGCCAGCCTTGGGCTCAGATCCTTAATAGACTACCTAACTAGAATAACCTTGTTTTGTTTTCATTGGATTTGTTTTTAAGGTCTTCTTTTGTTTATGTCAATTGGAAATGTTTTCCACTTATGAAGGTTATAATGTTTCTTTTTAAAAGAAATCTATTTGTTTTTTAAAAGGTTAATATTTGTTACTAATAATATTTGTTAATTAATACTATTTATGCTTCCTGGGTCAAGCAAAAATCATGACAAAGTTTGGGAAACACTAAATTAAGCAAATCATATGAATGGCCATGTGATGTTTTGACACTGACAATGACACAGGTTGCAGGTCATGAGCATTAGAGGCACATTATCATCTCTTTAGCACTATGTCTGTACTTTGGTTTATTGCCAGACACTCGTCAAGACTTCCTATTTGTGGGTATATCAGCCACAGGTAATTATGCTAGGGTTAGATTCTTGGGATGAAGCCAGAAGGGCAGAGAATTTACCCTGAATAGTAAAGAGCAATCTGACTTTCAGAGTAGGGGAAGGAACTATTGGGTATGGGGAGTGAGGCTGACTTTGTAACCCAGAGGTAAGGCAAAGGGTTAGATGCTATGACCCAGAAATCAGGATTGGTATAAAGGTGGAGTCTGAAGCAATTTAGGGTGGTTCAGTGTTGGTTCCAGTCAACAGCCTGGAGGGGACTATTTTATAATGCTAACAAGTTATAAACTTTTCTCCAGGTTTCTAAAAACAACATTGGAAAGAAATTTTACAATGGAAGAAAGCCTAGCCTACATGTAGAGTACAGGAGATAAGACCACTGCCTTGCCCTCACCAGGTGGCTCAGTTTGATGGAGCATGGTCCCATATACCAAAAGGATGTGGGTTCAATTCCCCATCAGAGCATATAACTATGTTGCAGGTTTGATAAACGGACAAGGCACATACAGAAGGCACCTGATCAATGTTTCCCTCTCGCTTCCTCTCTCTCAAAAATCAATAAAAACATATTCTTGGGTGAGGATTAAAAAAAGAAGGAGCAAACTCCTTTGTTAACTATTCTTTTACCAAGTACATAAATGTAAATTAGAATCTCAGGTTTGGACTAGGGATGAAGAGAAAAATTTATGACTTAAAAGTACTGATCAATACAACTATATCTCAAAACAAATAACAACCAAGAATGTCAGAAAATCAAGCTGTATGGAAGTCCGACAACCAAGGATTTAAAGAAGCCACATTCATCCAAATGGATAAAAGGAGTGGAATCAAGGAGATGGGTGGAGAGGCACGAAACAGCACAGAGACCACCGCAGAGGGGCAGTCGTATCAGAACAGGGGTCTCACACTCACATGGAGTGAATAAAAATTGGGAGGATACCTTGGGAGTGAGCGATCCTAGCCCCAGGCTGGACTGCATAGCCCAGGGTTCCAGAGCCAGGAAGATAGATCCCCATAACTTCTGGCTGTAAAAACCAGTGGGGCTTGGGGCAGCAGAAGAAACTGCCAGGTTTCCAGAAAAGTCTGCTTAAAGGGCCTGCACAGAGTTAGAAAGTATGCAAACCCACCCGCTCCGGGATTCAACACTAGGGAAACAGCTAGAAGGACAACAGTCACATGTGGGAAGTGGGGTAAGTAACTGGAAATGGGGTGAGTGCCGGCAAAATCTCCAGAACCAGGCAGCAGCACTGTCCCCTCTCTGAGCTCTTCCCCCACACACAGAGCCACAAAGCAATGAAGTGGGTTGCCCTGCCCTGGAGATTACCTAAGGCTCCACCCCACACTATTTACAGGTGACTTTTCTAAGACAGTCAAAGGAGCTCTACCTAGTACACAGAAACAAACACAGGGAGGTTGCCAAATTAAGAAGACAAAAAAATATGGCCCAAATGAAAGGACAGAACAAAATCCCAGAAAAAGAACTAAATGAAATGGAGATAACTAACCCATCAGATGCAAAGTTCAAATCACTGGTCATCAGAATGCTCAAAGAACTCATGGACTATGGCAAAAAAATAAGGGAAGAAATGAAGGTTACACTAAGTGAAATAAAGAAAAATCTATAGGGAAACAACAGTGGAGAGGATAAAGCTGAGAATCAAATCAATGATTTGGAACACAAAGAAGGAAAAAGCATTGAATCAGAACAGCAGAAAGAAAAAAAGAATTTAAAAAAAATGAGGATAGGCTTAGGAACCTCTGAGACAACTTTAAACATACCAACATTTGAATCATAGGGGTGTCAGAAGGAGAGAAATTGCAAGAAATTGCAAACTTTTTTGAAAAAATAGTGAAAGAAAACTTCCCCAATTTGGCGAAGGAAATAGACATACAAAACCAGGAAGGACAGGGAGTCCCAAACAAATTGGACCCAAAGAGGACCACACCAAGACAATTAAAATGCCAAAGATTAAAAACAGAGAATCTTAAAAGCAGCAAGAGAAAAGCAGACAGCAACCTACAAAGGAATTCCCTTAAGACTGTCATCTGATTTCTTAAAAGAAATCTATCTAGCAGGCTAGAAGGGGCTGGAAAGAAGTATTCGAAATCACGAAAGGCAAGGACTTACATCCAAGATTACTCTATCCAGCAAAGCTATCATTTAGAATGGAAAGGCAAATAAAGTGCTTCCCAGACAAAGTAAAGCTAAAGGAGTATTACATGAAATGTTAAAGGGACTTACTTAAGAAAAAGAGGATCAAAACTATGAATATTAAAATGGCAACACATTCACAACTATCAACAACTTAATCTAAAAAAAACAATCTCAGTAAACAAGTGGAACAGGAACAGAATCATAGATATGGAGATCATTTGGAACATTATCAGCTGGGAGGGGGAAGGGGAAGAATGGGGGGAAAGGTGAAGGATTAAGAAGCATAATTGGTAGGTACAAAATAGACAGGAAGATGTCAAGAATAGTATAGGAAATGGAGATGCCAAAGAACTTATATGCATGACCCATGGACATGAACTAAGTGTGGGGATTGCTGGAAGGAAAGGGGATAATGGGCAGAGGGGGGCAAAAGAGGAAAAAACTGGGACAACTGTAATAGCATAATCAACAAAATATATTTTTAAAAATTGTAAAAAGTACTTATCAATATATTATGTACTTTTTTGTACCAAACTACATTTCCAATTGTGTAATAAAAGTAAATGGGGAAAAAACAATTCACTGAACAGAAAAGTTGGTTTATAGAAACTTTTAGTATATTATTTAGCATATTATTATTTAGTATATTATTATTGAGTATATATTTTGAACATATACCTTCATTATTATCTTATAAAGAATGTAATGGTCAGCAAAGCAATGAGCTATTAATTCAACAAGCAAAGAAACAACTTAGATCCCAAGAATTTGTTAAGTATTTTTTTTTATAACAGAAACTAACTTCTTTTTACACATAAAATTTTTTTACTAAATGGCAACTAAGTAATCTTTTACGGAGCAAGACACTAATTCCAAAATTTTTATTTTTTTGCTTGGGTTGATTTTAAAATTTTCCATTTCTTGTCTGTGTTCACATATTGCAACATAATTAAATAATACATTTTCAAGTTTAGGTTCAGTAGTATATGAATAAATAAATCTCCACATTACTTAAGTTGGTACTAAGCCAAGACCATATACGCACAAGCTTTTGTATTATTCTCTAGTTGTTTTGCTAATAATAAACTTGACTGTAAGTGTGGCATCATATTATGCTGAACTATTTAGGTGATGGTACATCAGAGAGAGAGAGATGGCACAGAAAAAAAAAAAAAAAGGCAAGCTTTGTGTGTATACAGCCCAGACTGGTGTGGCTCAGTGGATTGGGCAGTGTCCCACCAACCGAAAGGTCAATGGTTCAGTTCTGGTCAGAGCACATGCCTGGGTTGCAGGCCAGGTCCCTGGTTGGGGTGTGCAAGAAGCAACTTGTGTATCAATGTTTCTCTCCCTTTCTCCCTCCCTCCCCCACTCTCTAAAAATAAATAAATATATAATAAAAATAAATAAAATCTTATTTATATCATATATATATATGACACATAGATACTGACAACGGTGTGGTGGTAGCCAGAGGGAAAGTGGGTGGAAGGTAGGTGGAGGTGGGCAAAGAGGGAAGAATGGGGATGGAATGAGACTTTGCTTGGGGTGTTGGGTGCACTACATGGCATACAGATGATGTTTTGTTGAGTTGTACACTTGAAACCTGTATGGCTTTGTGAACCAATGTCACCCCAATATATTTCAAAAATCTTCAAATTGATCACAATTAACAAGTAAATTCATGGTTAGTAGGGGATTATCTGTAATGTATTTAAGCTTTGAAAAAGGTATGTGTGGATTGTCTTTTGACAACCTCCTGCACGTAATAACTAAATACTTTAACAGGATTAGTGACTTGCTGCAACAAAAAAAAACAATTAGCAAATTAATATAGTTTAATTTGCACTTCTATCTTAAGGCTTAAGTTGCTTTAAAGGTGCTAAAAAAGGTATCCTTACACCCCAGTCTACTTAGAGGCCATTAGGAAAAGAAAATATTTGCATTTCTTAACTTCTTCTGCTTAAAATTTTAAGTTCACTCAGCTATTAAAATAATGTAAATGATTGGCTTTGTACTGTTTTTTACATAAGTTTTGCCTCCCTGGAATTAGATGTAAGTCTTCAGTATCATTAATTCAATATAATATTTTTCAAAAAAATCACCCCTAAAAAACCCAGGCAAGTAGCAGTTTAAGGACTTCCAAAGGGGGTGGGGGAAGAGCACTTCCAGGGAGGTGAACATAGAACTAGGAAGTTGAACTGGGGAAGGAAAGCTAAACTCAGTGAAATTTGAGTACATCAAGGGCCCAGGCAGGTTTTTGCTTTGTTTTTGATCCATAGACTTTGGGAACTGATACTTATCTGTTTTGTAATGAACAATTGCCTTGTTGTATATTAATTTTATATCCTGAAGTGCTTGAATAAAAATAGTATACTTCCTACCAAACTCTTGTTCAAATGAAAACTTATGGGACCAAAAAGATCCTAACATTCTTGAGAAAGAGTAAGGAAAGGCTGTCAGTTTTTCTAGGTGGGAGTAGCTGATACGGCAACCCTCAAATTGCTATCTTTTAAGAGCTGCGGTCTGTGGAGTGTTTTAGGCGAATAGGAATTTATACTTCAGTGCTAACAGCATTCTTCATCACCCAACACCACCACATTGGAAGGTCTGATATTACCATTGATGCATTTTATGCACGTTACTCTCACTTTCTATTTATACAGTATTTTCAGAGGAAATCTTTTTATCCTAATGCTTGTGAAAGAAAACTCACTCTTACAGGCAGGCAGGTGGTTTCCTAGTCACATTTGACTCAACTATTTTATTTCTCAACAGAATAGGCTGCGATATAGTCTACTAGAGAATTAGAAAAGCTTAATTGTTCACTGCTATATCTGCAGCATCTAGAATAATGCTTGACCCAATCCAGATGCTGAACAAATCCTGATCCTGCTGCCGAATAAAAGGTTTAAGTCAATTAGTTCTTCTGGGACCCAGACTAAATGATCCCTAAAGTTCCAGGCAATGGTAAAGTGGCAAAGTATTTCCTATTTTGCCTCCAAATGCTCTGAAAAATAGTGGATGAAAATAGTGAAATGTTTAGAACAGTATCAGTTGGTGGAGATTGTAAATAAACAGCTCAAAAGACATTAGTATTTGGATTTGGGGTGGGGAGAGGGGAGATGAACGCATTAAGTACAAATTGGCAGTTATAAAATAGTCCCATGGATATACAGTATAGCATGGGGAATACAGTCAATAATATTGTAATAACTATGTATGGTGCCAGGTGGTACTAGATTTATGGAAAGGGATTACTTCCATAAGTAATTACGGACAGAGATTACTAACCATTACGCTGTACACCTGAAACTAATATAATATTGAAAGTCAATTGTAATAGAACAATTTTTTTAAAATTAAAAACAGTATTTGTTACAAACTGTGTGTGATGTCATATCATAAAGACAAAGGTAAAAAGTCTTTTGTATGATGATAAATTGTCTTTTTTTGAACGCGTGAACTCAAAAGATGGTTTAAATATGTCATCATGATTGTATCAATAGTGCCTAGAACAATGTCTGTCTCATGGTAAGTATTCAATAAATACTGTTCGAATTAGTTGTGTAATATTAACATTCCTTTTGAACTCTAGACGCAGTTGGGTCTTTACCCATCCTTAGAAAGCAATGGAGCAGGAACAGAAATCCCTTAAAAGGTCAGGACTAGTAACCGGGCTGAGCTAAACTCACGGGTAGCACCAAACCGGCTTAAAACACGGAAGGGGCAGAAAAGTGGACCCAAAAATACGCGTGAGAGAAAAAAAAAAACCATAGCTAAAAAAAAAAAAAAAAAAAAAAAAAAAAAAAAAAAAAAAAAAAAAAAAAAAAAACAGCGTAAGAGGAAAGACGTTTCTACAGCGGACGTTGGCATTTACCGCAGGTCAACCCATGTCACCAGGCTGTCACCTTGGTTGAAATCTGGCTACCACCAAAGCCCTTGGCTATAGAACCCCACTTTTAAAAGGTTCTTATCAATACTGACATGTCCAAGTTCATCCGAGTTCTTTAGAAAGAGAAATGATAAGCGCTTAATTCACAACCTATTCTCCATTCCATTCAAATAACGCAGCCAATAGGGAAATCCGCCCTGAGCAAACGACTGGGCAGAGCTGTGACAACCTCGGAAGCAGGACTGCCCTGCAGAGCCGTACAACCCGACTGTTGGCCTCCGGAACCTCTGGAACCCTCAGCCCGGCAGGACAACCTTCCTTCCCTGTCTCCGCCCTTCCAGGTTGGTCCCAGCCCCCGCAGCCCGGGCGGGCAGGACCACACCCGCTTCCCTCCGGTGGCCCGTCCGCCCCCGCCACAGTTCGCGGGAGCGTTCTTCCTGGGGCGGGCGCGGGCTTAGGGCGCATGCGCACTGCCGACGGGCGCCTCCCTGCCCGGATCTCGCGAAGTTACGTTAGATTGGCCGCCGGTGACGGGTGGCCGGCCGGGGGCGGGAGGGCTTCTGTGGTAGAAAGGGAGGTCCGCTCGGCCGGGCGCGCCGCCCCAGTGCTCTGTGGGATACTGGAAGTCTCGAGCGTCTCCTCCCGGTTCCCAGCCCTCCCCTGGCCCGCACTCACAGGAGCAGGCACACACCCCCTGCCTCCCCTCTCTTCCCTCTCCGCCTCCCCTTCCCCCCTCGCGATAAGAAGACCCGGCGGCAGGAGAGGGGATGAAGATGGCGGACGCGAAGCAGAAGCGGAACGAGCAGCTGAAGCGCTGGATCGGCTCCGAGACCGACCTCGAGCCTCCTGTGGTGAAGCGCCAGAAGACCAAGGTGAAGTTCGACGATGGCGCCGTCTTCCTCGCTGCTTGTTCCAGCGGCGACACGGACGAGGTCCTCAAGCTGCTGCATCGCGGCGCCGACATCAATTACGCCAATGTGGACGGACTCACTGCCCTGCACCAGGTCTGTGAGCCCCGCCGCCTGCTCTCTGACCCAGCGGGTCTTCTTCGGCTTCCCGCCGAGCCCTCCCTCCGCTCTGGGCCTCCTGATGCTGGGGGCGGCTTCCCGCTGATGGAGGGAGGGAGGGAGAGAAGTGGTGGAGGGAGGGCGCTGGGTTTGAGGCCCCCTTCAGACCAGTTGGTGGAGTTGGGAACTGGCCGATTTCCGGGGCAGAGGGGGAAAGGGACTGTGGTCGGCTTGGGGCCCCAGGGCCATAAGTGGACGTGTGTCTGGGGTTTGGGGTCGAGACCGGGGAGATGTAGTGTGGTTGTGCCTGGGCGGTCCCGATGTCAGTGATATACTTGGAGGACGGGAGATGCTTAAAACGACCAACAAGGGCCCTTAGGGACATTTGGGCAGTCGGACGTGTTTGGCTTACAAGAGCATTGGATTTGTTGTAGTGTGTAGGACTTGCTTACAAATGATGATGATGGTGATAGTAATGAAGAGCCGTAGCCTATCCCCTGAGCGGACGATTTCCTGTTTTCTCCTTTATTACTCTTGGTCACTGGGCAGGGGAAAACGGGGTGCAACTAGCTGATCTGCACCGGCTGAAAGGGAGGGGATGGGGTAAGGAAGCTTTACAAGGGCTTGCCCACCGCCAGGCCCGAACGTACTGAATGAAGAGTTTGCCGCAGACTCAGAGATCCTTGAGCCCCAGGTCCTGGGGCATATGCACTGGGGTTGGAAAGAGAAGAATAAACACCGGGCACTCTTTTCAAAGCCAGTTAGTTATCAGGCTCTGATTTTTCTTTTGGGGGTGGGATAAAAGAAAGCTGGTCACAAACTTTTCTCAAAATGGATGCTTTGTGCATGTTAAAGTTTTATAGTAGTCTGATTGGGATCTCTCAATGTTAGCCAAATAAGGAGAAACTGTTGGCAATCCAGAGATAATGTTCCTTTGCCTTTAACAGGCCAAAAGCAACACAACCACGTAGAGTCGTGCATAAAAAGCAATTTTTAGTGATGGTAAGAGGTGACAAGACAGGCTCTTTCCTTTTTCTTAGTGGGCAACTTGGAATTACTAGAAAAGGAATGTACAGCAGAGTTTTCCCCTTACATTGAAAAGATTTGTACTATCTCAAAGTCGCCTTATATGTAATACTGTAACAAAAACTTGTTTGGGAGGTTAAGGCTTTATATTTCATGCATATTACCTTGCTGCCTTTGTAAGAGAGCTGTGTAGTGGCATTTTTCTGTTTACTTCTTGTTTAATGAATGGCGATCGCCTTAAATTTTAATTGAATTCTCATATCAAACTTGGCTTATGGCCTTTGTTTACAAAGTTGACTGGCTGGACTGAAATGACTGACAAATTGCAGGACAAATCTGGAATTCAGAATGTGGCACCCAGTAAAAATATACTATAGTCTTTAGATCTTTCTCTTTCACTAATTCAGAGTCTGTAATGTATATGGAGCTTTTTTTTTTTTTTGGCTGAGGTGTATTTTAAGGCATTGCATAACTTTAAATTCTAAAAACATAGTGTTAAGAGTGAAAATAAGTTTGGCATTAAAAGTGGAATCTCTTCAAATTAGTACGGAATTGATCCTGAAAAACAGTTACTGTGTTCCTGAGGTCAGGATACAATTGGATGATGGTTCACATCAATATGTTTTATTAAAATTATCAAATAGAAATGTAAAGTTATTACTATTGTGGAGAAATCCAGTTTGTGGAGGAAAATTTCTAATACTTAATATCATTGGCTTAGGTAAGCAGAGGAAAAACATGTATCAGGCTTCTTAAAGGT
This sequence comes from Macrotus californicus, assembly GCA_007922815.1. Taxonomy (NCBI): domain Eukaryota; kingdom Metazoa; phylum Chordata; class Mammalia; order Chiroptera; family Phyllostomidae; genus Macrotus; species Macrotus californicus. The sequence continues at coordinate 4 of VMDR010023651.1, read as the reverse complement.
TTTT
>VMDR010023650.1:0-15467 GCA_007922815.1 Macrotus californicus | reverse complement strand
CATTACAATGTGTAAATTTAAGATGTACACTGTTACTTTATACATTTATATGTTGTAATATGATTACCTTTGAAGCAATATTTATCACATTACTTCATGATAGTGCAGTATTATTTATGTTCATTATACTATGCATTAGATATGCAAGTATATCTCTTTCTGATTTATCTTACTTAGCATAACATGCTCAAAGTCCATCCATTTTGTCTCAAATGGCAAGATATCTTCCTTTCTTATGGCTGAATAACATTTCATTGTGTATATACCCTACATCTTTTACCCATTCATCCCCTGATAGGCATTTGGGTTGTTTCTATACCGTGGCTATGCTGAATAATGCTGTGAGAAACATGGGTATGCATATATCTTGTCAAAGTCCTGTTTTTATTTCCTTGGGTATACACTCTGCAATGGAATTGCTGGATTGTTGGTATAATGCGAACAGTTTGCAAGACATCATTGTAACCTGGCAGCCAAGGAGAGTGGATGGGAATGTGCATGTGTGAACAATGACGACTTCACTGTACTACTCAGTGGGGACAGTAGCTGCTGTTGAGTAAGCATGTGCACTGCATGGCCATCACATTCAAAATGACTGCATGAGTGGAGCAATGAATCTGCATCAAATTATACTGTAAATTGAACATTTCTCTCCACGAAAACCATTTGGATGATTCAGCAGTCTTTCAGTGATGATACAGTGAGTACAGTGCAAATAAAAGTGTGGCACAAACACTTTAAAGATGGTTGAGAATCTGTTGAAAGTGATCCACATTCTGGAAAGCCTGCAACAAGCAGAACACCTGAGAACGTTGAACACGTATGGGCTGCAATCAAAAAGATCCGCAGCTGACAGCGTGAAAACTAGAAGCTGATCTGAGGATTCTAAAAACTACTGTGTCTGAGATTTTGACACAGGATTTTGGCTTGAAATGTGGCATGGTAAAATTCGTTCTGTGGCTTCTGTTACTGGAGCAGAAGGAACATTGTGCTGCAGTGGCTAATGACTTGACACAAACTGCTACCAATGAACCAGATTTCCTTAAGAAGGCCATAACCGAAGATGAATCATGGGTCTACGGCTGTGATCCAGAAACGAAGGCTCAGTCATCCCAATGGAAGTTGCCTGGTTCTTCATGCCTGAAGAAGGTGCAGCAAAGTTGCAGCAAGATCAAGACCACGTTAACTGTATTTTTTAACTAGGGAGGTGTTGTCCATCGCAAGTACACCCTCCAGGCCAAACAATTATTAAGGAGTACAACCTCAATGTTCTTCACCGGCTGAGAAATTCAATATGACAAAAATGGCCACAGCTATGGGCAGCTGCTGATTGGCAGCTTCATCACAACAATGCTCCTGCTCACGCATCACATCTGGTGCATGATGTTTTGGTGAAACATCAAATCACCCAGATAACTCAGCCCCCCTACAGTCCAGATTTGGTACCCTGCGACTTCTTGCTTTTCTCAAAACTAAAATCACCTTTGAAAGGGAAGAGATTTTAGATGGTAGATGAGATTCAGGAAAATACGACAGGGCAGCTGATGGCAATTCCAACAAAGGATATTACAGAGTGTTTTGAACAGTGGAAGAGACACTGGAGATATGTGTGACATTTCAAAGTGCCTACTTTGAAGGGGACCAAGGCATCATTGTCCTGTGTACAATGTTTCTTGTATCTTGCATCGTCTTCAATAAATGCTTCTATTTTTCATAGTACATGGCTGGATAATTTCTGGACAGACCACTCTCTCTGTGTGTGTGTGTGTGTGTGTGTGTGTGTGTGTGTGAGTGTATTTAAAGATTTTATTTATTTATTTTTAGAGAGAGAGGAAGAAAGGGAGAAAGAGAGAGACAAACATCAATGAGTTGCCTCTTATACACAGCTTGACCCAAGACCAGAACATGCAGCCCAGGCATATGCCTTGACCAGCAATTGAACCAGCAACCTTTTGCTATGCAGGACAATACCCAACCAACTGAGCCACACTGGTCATGGCTATGATAGATATATTTTTAATTTTTTGAAGTACTTTCATATTGTTTTCTATTGCATTTGGACTAATTTACATTCCCACAAACATATATAAAGATTCCCTGTTTCACCACCTCTTCACCAGCACCTGTTGTCTCTTGTTTTCTTGATGATAGCCATTCTAACAGGTGAGGTGATATCTCCTTGTGGTTTTTATTTGTACCTCTTGGATGATTAGTGATATTGAGCATCTTTTCATGTGCCTGTTGAACATTTTGATGTCCTCTTTGGAAAAATATCTATTTAGTTCTTATGTCCATTTTAAAAATCAGATTATTTGGGTATTTTTTGTTAAGTTGTATTAGTTGGAGCTCCTTTTTTATAATCTTTAATTTTAACTACTTCCATGTTTTTATTTTTTTCTGATTTCTCCCAAAATAATCTGATAGTTTCCTCTGCTATTTTTAACAGAGTAACCATCAGCTCAGTGTGACTTTAAAAGGGTTTACAATTTCGATATCTAAAATACAAAACTACTGCTTAGAAGAGAATAAACCTCTTTCCCCATGAGTGGCAGTTATAAAGCAACCAGAAGAAAATCTGTCAGATCTCTTCCAACGTCTTGGTACTCACTTGTTTGTGCTAAGTTCAAATGTGATAATCCATCTGAGAATAAACTCTTTGGGAGGGTAATACCTTGCTTGACTTGTTGTCTTTAGTTTTTGTTAGGGGTGCTGTCCTTTGGTAAGTCTGTGTTTTCTAGAGAAACATCACAACAGAGCCAGAGTGACGAGGCCACACAGAAACATTCTGGACATTCTTTACATTGTTGATCGAGGCAGTGCAGGTGATGACTAAAAGGACTTCCCCACTGAGTGCCTTTCATTTTAAGCCCTATAATATTCCAACATTCCTGTGAACGAGACATAATTCATATTTACAAATGGAGCAAATACGGAAAAATAAATTCCCCCAAATCATATTATCATGATAAATGTAGAAAAACTCTGCATCTTGCAACACATGCTTTCTTTTGATACTTGCTCAAAACTTCAAATTAAGTTTCTAGTCCTCCACTTTTCTTCCTGTCAGTTGTTCTTGCCGAAGTCTAAATAAAGGAAATTTAATCCAATCAAACTATAGACTGAAAACAAACAATGAGGAGCAAAGTAAGCAGAGTATGTTTTGTGAGGTATGCAGGAGTTTGGCCTCTGCTTTTTATAAACCACTTTGCTGATTACTTCCTGGTTTTCAATCTGTTCTATTGGAAAATGTGACGCAGACAATCTAATGCTTTAAATTTATTGTAGGTAATGCTTTCTTCCAAGGGCCTAAAAACATGGGTAGCCAGATCATGGAGACTGCGATAAACTTAACTGTATTTTCCTACACACTGGCAGCTCTTTCTGGCCTATAGAACATCTTAGGGCACCTCCAGTGGAAAATATTCAAGATCTTGGAGAGATATGCAACCTATCTCACAACCTCTTCCCTTTTTACTGTGCAGGAAATTGTGTTTGGTTAATAGTTTAATGACAAAGGGGGAGCAGTGAGAGTGGGGAAAGAGAATGGAAAGCAATGGCTGAAATATATTAAAAAGGGTTCTTGATTGTCTTTTGTCCCTCACATCTTTTGGCAACCAGTATTTGACCTCAGTGTTTCTCACTGATCCAATAGTAGCTGTTGAATGGCTCAAAAAATATTCAAACCCCTTTCTTATATGGAGAAACTGAAGTTAACTAACTCAGAGGTATCAAAGTATTAACACCATTCCAAATACTCAGCATGTGTATGTGGGATCTTGTCTACGATATGATGCAACAGCCAATGACACAGATAAATGAGTTAAAAATATATGGCTGAATTTTCTGAAAATGGGGATTATAATAATCAAATATTGCTTACTTCCTTATTCAGTTTGATTTTTTCTGGATATCTGACTTTATGGAGGAAGTTGAAGTGTGCTATCTACTCATTCTTAAAATTATATGGGGGCTAAATTATCATGAGAAGGAAATAAGGAAATTCCATTCCATGTAGCTAAAGCAGTAAAGTTGGGGTGATAAAGGAAGCCATGAAAAGCCACATTCTCTTCCTGGCATCATGGACTTTCTACCACGAAATCAAAAAGTCCGTGTACAATAGACATTATCACACAGAAGCCCCTTAACCACATGGGCAACTGGTTTGGTTTACTTCACTCAAATCCTTATTTCTTCTGTTGGCATTTATTTTATTCTCTCATTCTAGTAAAGCTGCATATAGAGTAGATGAAAACTAGATATGTACACATTAGTATCCATGTTTTCTTTATTTTTCAAAGATTTTATTTATTTACTTTTATTTATTTTACTTTTATTTACTTTTAGGGGAAGGGAGGGAGAAAGATAGGGAGAGAAACATCATGTGCAAGAGACATGATCAGTTAACAATTGGTTGCCTCTCATGCACCGTAAACTGGAGACCCGGCCTGCAACCCTGACTAGGAATCGAACTGGCAACCTTTTGGTTCGCAGTCAGGCACTCAATCCACTGACCCACACCAGCCAAGGTTTATTGCCCATGTTTTAAACCTGCAGCTGGCAATGCAAAGGACCCAAACTCATAAACCAAGGAAGAGATAGGACATGTTCTATTTCAAACTATCCTCTCTCTTAAGCCTGTTCTTTGATACAGCTTTCAAATATGCAGCTATTCATTATTTTAACCATATAAAATAAATCCTCTAAAAGTACAAGAATTTTTATGAAGTTAAACTTGACAAATAGTATCAATCCTCATAAAGCTAGGATTATTATCATTTTCTCACTACTAAGATTATGTTTTTATTAGCATCTGAGAGGCATTTAAACAACTGTCTTTCCATGAGACCAGAGTAAGAGATTTCTTGAGTCAGAGACGGGGCCCTTGCCTATTTGAAAAGAATAATTTCACATATACTCGTCTATTGGCTACAAGAAATTCTCAGGTACCCTCCCTTTTCTACAAATATTCTGCACATGTTCATCCCTCAAGGTGCTGGAGGGCTAATGTGGTTTGTTCAACTTGAAAACATTGTATGAAGTCCTTTTCTTGAGAGTGGAGAGTTCAATTAAAAGCTGAATGTATATCTATAGGGTCACACCCCTTTTACTACCACTCTTCGTTCCCTGGCTCTAAGCCGAGAAGCCACCAGAGGGAAGTCTAGGAGAAAGCAGGCCACGTAGGCAACGCGATCTTTTCACAATCCAGTCCAGCTCTGCACGGCTTTAAGCTTTTACTCGGGAGTCACTATCCCAGTTGATGTTCCTCTCCCCGCTCTGGTGCTCTGTCCACATACCTCTCACAGGGTTCTTGTGGCACGGGTGGCTGTCTGGGGATAGAATTCATGGGTCACTAGATATGCTGATCAAATGCCATGGAATGTTCCCCTGTTCCCAACAGAAGGTGCTGTTGATCCTTTCAGTGAGGCTGTTGTATGAGTGATACTAGTCGGTGTGGCTCAATGAGCCAAAATATGACCCACAACCACTCCCTGTTATAATGTGAAGTCAAAATAGAACTTATCGTTTCTCAAAGTCAGCTCTTTTCTTGGCTTATTTAAATGAGTTGCTCAGACCTCAGACCCCAGAGTCATATTGGAACCTTCTTTCCTGTCTCTTCACATCATATCAGTATGGAGGCTTTTGCCTTCATTGTACGAGGTCTTGTAGCCTTCCTTTCCCCAGCTGTCCTATCACCAGGGCTGCCAGAGAGCCTGAATACAGTGCTTGGTGCTCACCTAGAATTTGCCAGTAGCTCCCTAGGCAACATCTGTGCTTAAAACAAGGAGCACTTTGTGGAATTTTATAGCCTATTACTATTGTTGGTGCATGTATATCACAGATGTTCATGTTCCAGTCTTTCTGTACTGTTTAGTTAGGATCTGAAACATTAAATTTTTTAATGATTTATTCCTATTTTTGCCATTATATATAATAAAGTGTCTGTTTTGTCTATAAACTCACGGAGCAAAAATGACTTGATATATCTCACTGCATTTAAAGATTATTTCATAACGATCTGACTTAAAAATAGAAATACATTTAAATGCTTTTGAATGCATAATTTACTTTGGGGAACCAGTGTATTTTAAAAAGATCGGATTTTTTCCTGAGTAGCTGCAGGTCATGATTTGTGTAATAAGGCAAATCTGTTTTGAATGTCCCTGGGTAAGGGACAAGGGTTATGTGTTCACTAATGTTTCTCCTGAGCTCTGCTGCCCAGAGCCTCTAGCATGAGCTTCTAAATGGGGGAGACTGTATTCTCTGTATCTTTGTATCTTCAACAGCCAGCCCTGTGCAGGTCACTATGCATGTCACATTGTAGGGACTGAATAGTGTTTGGGGAATGAATAAGTGTTTTCCTAGTGTGTTGGACCCATACATTTTAGACCAATTCCATTCTTTATCACAGCCCTCATGAGCTGATCTACGAATTTCATCTTCTGTATTTCTACCGGAATGTAAACTGCGAGAGGGCAGGGACTCTGGGTATCTCTTTCACGCTGTACCCTGAGCACCGGGCAGTAACTGTCACATGGTAGGCACTCCACACACTTTTTGGTAGATGAGGCCAATGCCTATGGCTTCAATCTATACCATATTCTCTTTCTCCATTGCTATTGGCCAAATTCAAGTTGTTAGAGCCACTGCAGATTGAGGCTAAGAGCAGTGAGTACCATCTACTGAGTTCTACAACGACAATAACTGTATGTCAAGTAAGCTAGATAACCTCAGTAAGCCTCGATTTAATCATCTTGAAAATGTGAACAAACTAAGCCGCTGTCATAAAATGTCAATACCTTATTCTTTTGTTTATGCTGAATTGTCTGATTTATTTTTTCCTACCTGTGAACACACAATCTTTAGAGACTCAGCTCTATGAAGCATTTTTTTTAAATCTCTCTTCTGCTCTTTTCACTCATTTATTTTCATCCCAGGCTCCCACATCATGTAGAACTGAACACACCCTTCTTTACCTCCTCACCATCCCTTCCGTTTGTCACAGCCTTGTAGCAAGCCATTTATTATTCCTGTGACTCCCTCTGCTGCAATGCCAGATCCTAATTGCGAGGATAGTGCTTTGCTAACTTCAGTACTTAGTGTAGAATGGACAATCGGTAAATATTTGGATAACTTTATTGCATGTTAGGATTTCTTTTTGCATTATTTGGTTGCCTTTGACCCAGTCATATGGGGAAAATAAACCTGGATTCCAAAATAACTTACTGAATAAAGTACTTGGATAAAGTCTTTTCAGCTGGATGCTAAAGAAACAATTGCACTAGGATGTGAAAAAGAAATAAATAGATCTATAGTAAACCCTTAACTAATTCTATTGATAGTTTCTGTGACTTTAAGCAAAATTACATATAAGGAAACCAATTTTACCATAAGCTAATTGATACAAAAAAGAGTTAAGTTTCTATGGCATATCATCAATATGATAAAGAAATGACACTGAACGAAATGACATTGGACGAAATGATGTTACTTGAAAACCTGTACAATAACTAAAGTGGTGTGCAAAGATGAATGTAATAGCTCTGGCTGGTGTGGCTCAGTGATTTGAGTGCTGGCCTGTAAGCCAAAGAGTTGTCAGTTCGATTCCTACTCAGGGCACATGCCTGCATTGAGGGCCAGGTCCCCAGTGGGGGGCACACAAGAGGCAACCACACATTGATGTTTCTCTCTCTCTCTTTCTCCTTCCCTCCCCTTCTCTCTAAAAATAAGTAAATGAAATCTTTAAAAAAAAGATGAGTGTGATAAATTTTTCAATCCACCAGGGAAGATTTATAAATATCTATGAATATATATAAAGTATGATAATTATCTATTATATTTACACACATAACCTTGCATTTATACAAATGATCTGTCCACTTTCACAGCAAAGTACATAAACTATTTTCTTCCTTTTTCAAGAAAATCATTACTTCTGGCTTTCAGTGATGAAAATAAGTGGTCACTTTCAGCTCACTTCGAAGACAGTAAAAAAATAACATGGAGAATTTTAGACAATAAATTGGTTCATCTTCTAAAAAAACAAACTTGTTATGCTCATGACACACTGAATTAACTCAAAATTCTCTAGCATAACTGCTCAAAGGACCCCTCCCAATATGGCCTTATCCTTCCTCACTTGTGTTGCAGGCATCCGTTATGCTGAAATAATTTCTGTTCCAAAACGTACTGTATGTATTCATGACTTTTTATCTCTGCCTTTGAGTTTCCTCTGCCATCAAGGTCTTATCTAGCTACAGAGACCTAAATATCACTTCCTCCATGGGGTCTTTGCAGGCTCCCACAAGTGGAGGTAAACTCTAATTCTTTGGGGTGCCAAAGGACTTTATGATCCCCGTTATTACCATTCTGGAATTCAGTGTTTCCCATAGTAAGAATTACCTTGAACCCTTCTGAAATACTTAATAACAAACCAATACTGGGTCAGAATCTTCAGGGGAGGCCTGTGGGATTCTATAAGTTTACTAAGTGCCCAACATGAGTTATATTGTAGGGAACATTTGGAAAGCACTGTTAATGTGTATTTTAGCCCTTTGTGTAAATCTTAACACTCGCTGGATTCCTTTTAATGTTGAATCCATTTATGTTGGTTTTAATCTTTCAGCATATCTTATGCAATGTTTTCTATACATCAGTTAGTTAATAAAAAGATTGTCTGATTGAATTAAAAATTACTGTATTCTGCTATGTATAATGCACACCCATATTTTTGGCCCAAACCTTCAGGAAAAAAATATTTTAATTTTTTAATTCACTCATTTATTTATTTATATTTAGATATTTGTATTTTTGTTTTACAAAGGGTATTGTTTTGTATATGGATATAGTTATTGCTTTCTAGAGTTACACTTTCAACACATAAACATAAATAAAAGAATCTACATTTATATAGATATAGAATTAGTACAACCCACTTGTAATGTGCATCCTTATTTTTCCCTCAAAAATCTGGGCAAAATGTGCACACTATACATGGCAAAATACAGTGTCATCTATGGAGTATCCATTTTGTATGTACCTAAAATTGTTCCAGAAAAAATCTGTTCGTAGAAATGAACAATAGAGATATTTGAGACAATCAGGTATAACATGTCATCTGAGAAAGAGTATAAAGAGCTGAGAGCCCAAGGATCAGACCACCTGGGTTTGGCTTTCAGATCTGTGAGTGATCGGTTTATTATTTAAATGCTTTGATTTTAAGGCTGCTCCTCTCTAAAATGAGGGTGATTACTTATTTTCTACTCTATCGAATGAGACAGTGTGCGTGAAATCATGTAAATGCTAGATGTTATTACAGAAGCGACTGTCGTTGGCAGTCTTTGAGTCCTAAGACCTGCATATTTAAATGGGCGTAGTTAGGGTCAAAGTCCTTAAAAAGTGAAACTGAAAAGGTAAAAGGGATCTTATGATATGCTTTGACTTTATCTGTTTTCATAGTCCTGCAGGACTCTCTCCAAACTAAAGGCCCCTGTGAGGGTGGTGATATTTCCTGCTTGGTGACTGAGTTGCCTAGACCTTTCTGCTAACTCACTTTGTAAAATATTGGCCCAACATTTCTGAACCAAAAACTTTACAAATCTTTCCAATGTTACATTTTAGTAATTTCCTTCATGAAGTTCAAAACCATGCCCTGCCTTTTTGCAGCCCTTTCCCCTAGTTTCTTACACACCAAATATTTGGACACAGACATAATGCTACAGACTGGAGTAGCTGTGTTAGCCTTTTTAAGCTTATTAAAATAAGAGAGGATGGCAAAGACGGGGTTTAACATTCTTAGCATAGATTAATTAGAGCCCAAGGCCAAGAAACTCACAGAAGAGAATCAGAAATTAACTTAAGCCAAGCAGGCTTTAAATAATACTATTGAATATATTTAGTCTCAGAAAGAATTAGCATTTGGGAGCAGAGCTGTAAAGCCATGTAATCTAGTTGAGTAAGTTTGGCTTTCGAAATAAAAGAGTATTTAAGCTTATCTGGCTAGACTGGGCCATAGGGACCATGTGATCGATGGTAACCCAGAGTGGCTTATTGTCATCAAGCTTCTGTTTTAATGCTGGAGGCTTACACTCAGAGGCCAGAGTGAAACAGTTAGATATCTGAACTCTTCTGTGGTGGTGATGGGAATTAGGATGACACATGCAAGAGAAAAAATGGGCACTCTGGGAGAGTTGCCTAATCAAGGAAGGTTAGCGCTGTTCTGCTGACTCGGAGCCCAGAAACCTGGGGAAGAGTGTCAAAATGACCCTGCACCTGGTTGTCGTGACTAGACCTTGCCCTTGGGTAAGTGGAAGGTTTTGGTTGTATAAAATGCCATCAGATGTTGTCGATTCCTAGAGGCAGTGTAGTTTTTTTTTTTAAATTTAAAAAAAACGAGGCAAAATTTATGTAATGTAAAAATAATTAAAGTGCACAATTCAGTGGGTTTCAGCACATTGACAGTGTTGTGCAATCACTACCTCTATCTGATTCTAAACCCTTTTTATCAGTTCCATAGAAAATCCCATACCCACTAAACAGTCATTCTAGACCCCCCTCCCCCATCCCTGGCAACCTCCAGTCTGCTGTCTGAATTTGCCTATTCTGGATACTTCATATAAATGAAACAATACAATATGTGAAAGAAACCAGACACAAAATGTCACATTACTAAGTCAACCTCATTACTGATCACACATAGATTTATTTAGATTTTCTATTTCTCCTTGGGCTAATTTGATAATTCATGTTTCTCGACATTTGTCCATTTCATCCAGATGGTCTCAGTGGTTGGCCTACACTCATTCACAGTGTTCTCATGCTGTTTTTTACTTATGGGAGCAGGATTAATTTGTGATACTTCATACACTGAGACCCGCTCTGTGCGATGTCTGCTCGGTAAGTAATGTGTTATATTGATATGTTTGTCACCTTGTCTTGGAGTGACGGAGCCTAGAAATCAGGAATTCACACATTGTTCGCTTAGAAACCAGCTTCCTGGGACATTCAGGTGAAGCGTTTCCATTTGAAGAGACGGTGTTCCTGTCCCTCTCACCGTGCACGCACGAAAAATGAACCCCAGGATGTCATGAAGGATGAGGTAAAAATAAGTAAATGGAGTAAAATGATAGTGGTATCTGCCATTTATGGGCCACTTAGGATATTCTAGACTCCACTACACACTTTATTTTATTTACTTTTCATTACAACTCCCCAAAGTAGGTGTTACTTTTATCCCATACTTACAAATATAGGCAAGGAAACTTAGCCTAACAAAAGCTAAAAAGGAAAAATAAAACTTTTCTAAATTCACAGAATAAGGGGCAGAGGTGAGACTTGAACCTAGGTCATTCTGTCATTAAGTTCTGCCCTTTCTTCTGACCGATTATATGGAAGAAATAGAAATTAGTCCTGGTGCTTTCCATTGTCCCTGGAAATTTTGGCATTTATTTTTCATAGAAGAGTTTTTCAATTTCCCCAATGACGAGGCTGGATTGAGAATGAATCTGAGTTATGATTATTCCCTGCTTACGCACAGAGAAATGTCATAGGATGTTAATGTTTGAGACATTCTAGAAAGAAGCAAAACTTTTTTATAGCCAAATAGTATAGTTATTTTAAGGTAAGAAAGTTTATGAAGTTTTAAAAATTTCAGTGCAACATAAAGCACATGAGGTAAAATTGTAAAAACAAATATAATACACTATATTTCAGTCTTTAATGACTCAATAAGGTTTTTACTATTCCAAAGTGGATTTGCTTAGACCAATAAATCCAATAATCTATCTAAAACATTATTTTATTTTATTTTTACAGCTAAGCAATGAAATAAGCTCTATCTAAAGATAAATGTACTAGAGGAGAAACCAAGAGAAGGCCCGCTGTGTTCCAAATTAACAATGGCCTTGTTATAGACATGTACAAATGGTTTCTGATATTTTTGGTATAAGGATAGCAGTTTTATGAGTCTTGGAGCTAATAACCTTACTAGATAGCACGCACTTGATCTCACAATTGAAGGGAAAAGGACGGTTGCAATTAAAATTAAAAAAGAAAAAATCTGGGCCCATTATAATTTGAAACACTTAGTGCCTGATGAGAAGCCATTGGCCCCTCATTAAAATGTGAGATTTATGATGCACACTAAAAATGATAATGGGATAAATAAAAGTAACCTGGCAGTAAACCAAGGGCTAGACACACTACCATGAAAACTTACTCAGGAAAAAAAAACACAAAAAGAAAAATTTCACTGTTACAATTTTAGCCTTCAGAATTTAGCATTTAGTGAAATTTCTCTCATTAGAGCAGATGGGAGACAATTACCTTTTTACGATACTTATAAAACTCGTCCTTTCCTCCAAGTGTTTCTAAACCTCATTAAGAGAGCAAACAAATTGCTCTAAGCAGGCATTGATGAAGATGGAACCTCGTTCTGTCGGCCGAATGTGGGGCAGGAAAACACTCCCTTCTCCAACATTACTAAAACTCCTTTCACATAAAGTATTCTTCATGCAACAGCTTTTCTCAGGAATCACAGAACGTAAATGATGGCAACGAGGTATAAGAAAACCACATTTTTTTCCCAGAAAAATTCTCCTGAGGAAATTCTTCATGCTTTCTCTGTCCTTCCAGTGCTGAGAACACATGGCACATAGTTGAATGAACCAGAACAGTGATTCGGAATGCAGGCTGTCTGGTTGGAGGCCTATCTTTGCTATTATAGTGTGATCTCAGGAAGTCCCTCAACCGTTGCTTTTCTCCCTTTTCTCACCTGTAAAACTTGACGTCAAGAACATCAAGGGAGACGACAGTAATATCTATTACATTGATTTGGAGGATTAAATGAGTTAAGTTCTTGGAATATTACCCCACATATGGTAAGCACCCCCAAAATATTACCCATCATTATTATTTTTGTCTTAATACCTCAGTGATCTTCCACCAAGTCTCCTCAGTGCCCGACTTGCCTCTCTTCCATCCAGCACCCATAACTGGTGACTACCAGGTGATCAGAGGGACATTGAGACCTTTCCTTTTTTTCTACTTTAAATATTATTGTAACAAGCATCACTGTGCATGTCCGCTAGAGCATATGTTGGGTATAGGTATATATACCTGTTAGTAAATACCAATTTAAAAGACGTGTATGTATCCCAGCACACCTACTGTCTGCTCAATTTTTCTTCACTTATCTTCATCTAACGCATACTTTCCACATATACATATATCTTTTACATAAGTGTGCATATACATTTTCCATATACCTATATTTTTACTTATTTATTCTTTTCATTTTCTGGTTTTTCCTCCAAAGGCAAGGATTTTTTATCTGTTTTGTTCAGTATAGGCAGGATGTGTGATGGCAAATGCTACAGCACCATACAGAATGGAGGTAAACGTCAGACTTGACCGGGAAATGTAAAAGCCCAGAATCGTTGTAGGAAGGACACAATTCCTGTTCTCTTATCACCTCACTGAGCACACTCCAGCTCCACAGCGTGAAGCCAGGTCCTTTGTCACATCTTTTATAGAGACAAGCAGCCTTGTGTATGTCTATTAGTCACCAGTCAGGACTCTGCCACCGAAAAGCCTGAGTAGAGGCACCTTAGTTGTCTGATAACACCAGGTGTTAGTGTTGCCTAGACTCACAAGAAAACAGTTCAGGCTAAATGGGGAAGGAGGACCCTTCCTGCCATTTCTACAGAAAGGCAAGTTTAGTGCTTGAGTTCCGAGAAGCCTTTTCCACCAAGAGAGTAAACCCCTTCCTCTGACCTAAGGGAGACAACGTCCCAATCTCAAAGGGCTCACTGGCAGGCAGCCTGAGATTCCAGAATAATTCACTGGACAATTCTCCTCGTGTTCCTTCACATATAGTATAGAAAGGTAGCAACTCACACTTTTGTCTCTTATATTTAATAGGGGCAAATTGACAAGAGTAAGGACTAAGTTATAATCATAATAACAGGAACAGCCATTCCTTTCAATATATGAATTGCCAATTGTAACTAGGTGCTGAGCAAAGTGATCTATATGACCCCAAAGTCCATGGTTTTTCTAGAAAAATAAATACCACACTGCTCTACTTCAGTAAGATGCAGAATAGATATTTTGGGGGGAAGTTACTCGGAGATAACAAAGGTTAGAGAGACAGCGAATAAAAGGCGACAGAGGTGGATAAGATGACAGACGTAGTCTGATCCAATGACCTGTCAATTTAGGTTTTGTTCCTCTGGCATCATAGAATGACATTAATAAAAATATCAACCTTTAAAATATTATGATATACCTTAATGTCTTAGTTTCAGCTGGTATGTCAAAGGCTAGGTTCAATTTCCTCCGGAGTGGATAATCCTGGAAAGGAAACCACAGTGCCTGTCACATCTCATTCTTGAAAGTTCCATACTGTCACTTCTACAATATTCTATTTGTTATAAGCAAGTCAATATTCAGAGCGAAGTCTTAAGAGAAGGGGGTTTGAGTCCCTCTGCTTGAACGGGAAAGTATTAAAACATTTGTGGGCATATTTTAATACAATCACACTTGTAAAAAGAAATTCTCATGTTAGAATGTTCTCATCTTATTACCCATAAGACATTTTGCTACCACTTAATATGCTTTTACACAATGGCTATCAGTATAAACTCTGGACCAAATGAAACATTGGCTAGAGTAGCATCATCTTGCTACCAGAAACATTCAGTAAACACTGCAAATAACTTTGGCAGGCACTTTGCCTTGTAGGCTCTTTAGCAGGTGTGGTCAGGGCAGCAAACGTTTCTCTCTAAACACCAGCAGGGCTGACCGGGGAGCACGTGGCCAGGGCAGTAGGCCAAACTGTGACTTTCTGGAAATACGCTGACTTGCTCAGTATCATTTGGATTTTGCAATCTCCTCATCGATACTGCCAATGCTTTTTACTAGAAACAATATGTGCGGAGAATCAATCCCTGATTTTTGATGATTTTGTGTAACAACTACTGGTGTTACTTTAGGGTAGAGTATTAGAGCATGTCTTCAGTTTAGTCAAAGAGTCAAGCGCAGTTCACTAAGTCTAGTCACCGTAAGAGGTGTCCTCTGCTTTCCCCACAGAGGTATGCTCAATTGAAGTGAACGGAAATCAGTCTACTAATTACTTGCTTTGCTATTTTAAAGTGCAAAAAATTAATTTGGCTATTTATGCCTTTTAAGTGAATCAACATGATGTCTTGACATCAAACATACAATACTTTCTCTCTTAGCCCTCTTGGGTGAAATTAAATCCAAAAGAACCAGGACTTCCGGCCAAGATGGAGGCGTAGGTAGACACCCTGTGCCTCCTCGCACAACCAAAAGACGGACAACAACAAATTTTAAAAGAAAAAACAACCAGAACTGACAGAAAACCGAACCGTATGGAAGTCCGACAACCAAGAAACTAAGAAACATACATCCAGACCGGTAGGAGGGGCGGAGAGGACTCGCGTGGCGGG
>VMDR010023649.1:0-15461 GCA_007922815.1 Macrotus californicus | reverse complement strand
TGTAGGTAAGCTCTCTTACAGAATATCCCAAGGTGTCATTTTACATATGATCTTGTACTCTCTCTTCATATTTAGAGATGTGTGTTACACTTAGGGTCCCCCTGCTGACTTACTAATTCATTCTGTAAATACTCATTAAGCACCAGGTACCTGTAACCAGTAGGCATCATTCTAGGTGTTGCAGCTACAGCAGTAGTAAGACAGGATAGCACATAGGATAAACAACTAAAGCAAGTAAGTTAACATGGTAATTTTAGACACCTGTAATCACGATGGGAAAAAAAGCCAGAGCCTGTCTCAGTAGAGTGAGTTACTTTTGATAAGTTCACCTGGGCAGGGAAGGCCCCTTCTGAGAATGTAAAAAAGGAGCCACCCATGCAAAAATCTAAAAGGATGGATGTTCCAGGCAGAAGAAGAAAGTACAAGACCCTGAGGAATGGTTGTCCTTCCTTGGCCTTTCTGAGAAAGCTATGAGAGGGTGACGTAAGGTGGACAAGCTGAAGATGGAATGGAAGAGGCTAAAGGACCTGGTAGTACAGACCTGCTGGGAAGCAGCCTGGATTTCGCGCTGGGTGTGATGGGAAGCCACAAGGAAGGGTCATGATCCGATCTCCATTTTTGAAGGACTCCTTTAGTTATTGCACCAAGAATGAATGTTAGGAACTAGGGGTGAAAGCAGGGGGAGATTTGGAAAGTTACCTTCCTACCTTCCTACCTGGAAGAGATAAACAGTGGCTTAGGTCAGGGAGGCAGCAGTGCAATAAGGAAGGAGGGGGGCATTGATTAAATGTTGAAGAGGAGCTTATAGTACTTGCTCTATTAGGTGCAGAAGTGGTTCCAAAAAATAGAAGAAATCACTGGTTTTGAGGGTTTTAGTTAGGATAACTAGTTGAATGATAGTGTCAGTTTCTGAAAAGGGAACTCTTTGGTGGTGGTGGATATTATGAGTCTCTTTTGGATGTCTGAGGTGCTTCCTAAACAGACACGCATAATTCAGAACCATGAGGGACAGGTCAGTGGCAGAAACAGGCAGGCAGGCAGGCAGATGGACGGGAGGTATTGGCACGCAAACGGAATTAAAATCCGTGGCACTAAATATAACGGGGAGGAAGCAGAGGTAGAGAAAAAGAGTAGGCACAATGGGGCCTAGGACAGTCCAAAGTCAGAGGCCCAGGAGAAAATGAAGATTGGTAAGAAGTCTACAAAGGTGTGCTGAAGAATAGGTGAGTGTCATGGTGCAGAAACCAAAAGAATCAAGTGTTTCAAGCAGTAAAAAACAGTTGATTTCTACTTAGAATTTTAGTAAGGAACAGACATAGGACAGATGACAGCGTAGTAGCGGGAGTGGGAGCCCAGGAGGAACTGCCACTCAGAAGAGAGAATGAGAGATGAGTAAGTAGAAACGCTTCCTGTGACTATTTTGAAAAGGTTTGTTGTGATGAAGAGATAGTATTTGGAAAGTCACATAGGATTAGAGGATGTTGTTTATTTTTGAAAGATATGTGATACAGTATTACAGCTTGTTTCCATGCAGATAGAAATGAGTACATGCACAGGGAAAAAACAGCACATTTTTAGGTCTACTATCATTGATTGGAGAGGTATATAATGTCCAGTAAGTCATTTTTCTGTTTCTTTTTAAATAATTGTTTATGCAATGATCGTTGTTCCTGCTTTTTCTCCCCTTCTCCACCTCCAACCAGCCCTACTTGCTCCCTTCCCTCAGTCAGTCCCCGTGTCACTGTGTCTGTGGGTCATGCATAAACGTTCTTTGGTTAATCCCCTCACCATCTTTCATCCAGACTCCCCCCTGCCCCTCTGGACACTGTCAGTCTGTATATTCATTCTTCTGTTTCTATTCTATTCACTAGTTTATTATGTTCATTAGATTCCACATGTAAGTGAGACCATGTAGTATTTGTTTTTCACTGACTGGCTTATTTCACTTAGCATAATACTCTCCAGGTCCACCCATGCTGTTGCAAAATGTAAGAGTTTCTTCTTTTTTACTGCTGCGTAGTATTCCATCATGCAAATGCGCCACAGCTTTTTATCCACTTATCTACTGATGGGCACTTGGGCTGTTTCCAGATCTTGGCTTTTATAGTGCTGCTATGAACACAGGGGTGCCTATATTTTTTTTGCATTGGTGTTTTGGGATGCTTAGGATATATTCTCAGAAGTGGAATTGCTGGGTCAAAAGGGAGTTCCACTTTTAATCTTTTGAGGATACTCCATATTGTTTTCCACAATAAATCATCTTTTGATCAAAGCAATCTCTAATGCCAAATGAAGTCAATTCCATCAACTGATTGAAAAAAAAATCAGTAAAAAATAAATTGCCTAATTGATTAAACAATTCGGGCCCAAGAGAGAAATATAACGACCTATTAACTCACAAAGAAAAACTACAGAGTAAGTTCAACTTTTTGGTTACCCTGAAAATAACAACTGAGATCAGTGATACAATTTTTTATATGTATAGTGATAAAATTCAGTTATTTTTACAAAGAAAAGTGTGGTAAATATGAAATGTTTTTTGTTCATTCATTCCTTAGTTACCTATTCAGTGAACTCTCTGGGTGCTTTGGGTGCTGTGCTGTGCACGGGAGTGTGGGAAGGAAAGAGGACCTGAGCCAACCATGTCATGGCCTGGCAGGAGAAACTCAGTACAAGTTCAGTTGTACTAGATTCAGTGTAGCTCAACACAGAGGATTTATTTTACACATATTTAGCTTTAGGTTTATTATATGCAAGTTCAATAATGTGGAGCGGGGAAGGGAAGGGAAGAGAGAAGACAATTTAAAGTGTGTGAGTCTGTGGCTTGCCATGCCACTAACTGAGCATGAACCTGGGAGATCAGGAGGTGAGAAACGCAAATCTTCTCTTCTTTACTTTGTTTCCATTTCTAAAGATAAATGTGGTGTTTACAATGATTTCTAAAATAAGCTGCCTAAGAAAACCAACCAACCATTTTATCTGGTGTTCAAACAAAGCAGCAGCAATCTCATCAAACCAACAGTATTAAACTTACTGAGAAACTGGATTGGCATCCAAGGATTTTCAAAGGGAATCTGTGCAGATGGTGAAGGGGGATCAGTATTTCCGGCCAAGACAGCAGCACGCTTAAAGGTCCTGAGATGAGAAACAGCGAGGCCCCTTGAGATAACTACATGTCCAGAGCGGCCAGAGCTGAGTGAAAGGTGAACAGGGACAATGACACCTGGAAGCTAGAGAAGGCAGCCTGGCAGGGGCCACACAGGAGTTTTGTCCAATGCTCTCAAGGTGTGCGGGCATATCACTTGGGTGGCTTTTATATAATTATTAATCTGTTCTTAATGATCTCATGGCCTTGGTCTGCTTGGTCAATATTAGCCAGATAGAGTTGTGTATAATTTGTAGTATAAATAATATGATACAGTAATATTATTGTAGATCTCTACTAATCATTCTTTAAGGGAAAACGTCCATCTATTCTGTGTTGATGTCAGATGCTTCTGGTGTTGTAGTAACCAGACAGCCAGAAACTTTTATTAGGCAGTCTGTTCTCATAGTGCTACAGTATTTTCAAATAAACAAACAAAAACGCTCCTTTTGCATTTGCCAAGGTTTTTGAATAGATTTCATGCCAAGCCAAAAAAGTACGACTTGTAAAAATTTCACGGGTCTAAAGAATATTTTTAGAAAACTGCATGATGGTTCTTTGACTTTTATGGTTTTCCCTCATTTATTTTCCAGGTTAACCCCATGAGCTATTAAGTCTACAGTGGCCCTTTCCTCTTCCCATTTGCCAAAGAGATTTATAATAAAAGGAATATAGTGGTCAAGAAGCTAAAAATAGTATCATTCAGAATATTTCTGGGAGATGGACGGAATAAATTCCCTTGATGACATGTTCAAATACTTCAACCCTTTTCCAGTGATGTAGTAATCCTCTCCAATAATCTAAAAGAGACAAAAATGTTTTCTTTTGCTACCAGGAACTTTAAATCCTCTACAGATGCAACTTTAGAAAGATTCATCTGTGCTGGACACTGACCTTTATCTTTCCAGCCCTTCTGTGGCTAATAGCTACTCTCTGGTAAGAAGCTTGGTCTTGTCATGAGTGACTGTAATACCTGCCTGTCCTATCTGTTTATTAGTTCACTCAATCACAGTTGATCTTTTCAGCAAAACATTTGCTAATATGACATCAATTTTCCTCTTGCCCAGCAGGTGAAAATGTAAGCAATAGCAAGTTCAAGATGGTTTTTTAAATAATTTGCATGTTAAACTTAACGAGGTCACCAAAACAATTTAAGTAAAGAGGTTTATGGTCCCTGACACATCTCGCCTGTGCTGCACCCTGCTCTGGCCAAAGTAAAAGGAAAGGGGGGATTCAAATGCTGAACTTCTCACTGTTGCAAATTGTTTGATGCTACAGCCTCAGCGTTTCCAAGCAGGTCCGTGTTATGGGCTGAATTTTGTTCTCCCAAATTCATAGGTTGAAGTCCTAACCCCCAGTGCCTCAGAACATAAACATTTGGAGGTACAGCCTTTAAAGAGGTGATTAAGCTAAACAAACGCTGCTGGGGAGGCCCTAATCGTATCTAACTGGAGCCCTAACCCAGGGGTGTCAAACTCATTTTCACCGCGGGCCACATCAGCCTCGCGGTTGCCTTCAAATTATTTCAAAGGGCTGAAATAATTTTAGGACTGTATAAATGTAGCTACTCTTTAACTGTTAAGGAGTTGAAATTACATTCGGCCCTTTGAAGGCAACCGCAAGGCTGATGTGGCCCCCGGTGAAAATGAGCTTAACACCCCTGCCTTACAGGAAGAGGACATCAGGACACAGAGAGAGACCACCGTTGAAGAGGCAGCAAGAAGGCAGCCACCTGTAAGTCCAGGACGAAGCCTCTGAGGAAGCCAAACCTGCCCATGTCTCGATCTGGGATTCCCAGCCTCCGAAATTGTGAGGATACAAGTATAAATTTCTGTTGTCCACCCATCCAGGCTGTGGGTTGTTTTTTTTTTAATGTCAGCTCAAGCAAAGCGATACATCTAGGGAGTAAGATACTGTAGTTTAACACTTTTAAGCCATCTTACTTAATAAATGTGATGATATAAATGTAATTTAAAGCGCCTAAAGATAAAAAATCACCTATGTTTCAGTCTGAGGATGAAACTGAGCCCCAAATACTAGGATGGACATGTTTCAGGCCGTTTTTATTAAAGAGTGGTCTAAAGTGTTAGATGAATATAGCTAAGTAATTTATTAACAATGCTTGATGTTCAAAAGTATAAGGCCTCAGATTTATTTGCTAGGAATAATATATCACATTTAGATAAAAACTGTTTTATTCTTGTTTTGGGTTTAAATTCACATTTTAAATAAAGCTGGATTTCATTTATTTAGTATAAACCTAGAATATCTCCTTATAATTTTCTATCCTGACTGTAAAAATAAAACAATACTTCAGGTGGAAACCTAGAAAGAAGCAAATATTTTATGATATGTTTTGTGTTTTCTCTTTAAAGTTTTTGTTTAAAAAATATTACTCAAGATATTACTGTTTAGGGAATCTTTCCTCCTATCCTATTTCAAAGGGCAGCCTAATACTCCATGTGGTAGATGGACCGAAGCGGTTTTGGGGGCAGCTCCGGAACCAGGATGTCTGGGTTTGAGAGCAGGTCAGCTCTACGCTCGCCTGCTTCTGAGTTCCAGGCCTGCAGGCAGCTTCCCTAGCCCCTCTGTGCCTCGCTCTCCTCATCTATGGGTTGGGGGAGGGGATGATAATACCTTGTTCTTAGGATTATTCTGAGTAGTAAATGAGACAATCCATGTAGAGCACTCAGCACAGTGTCTAGCACCTACTTCAATGATCTGTTGTTACACAATAAGATCTCAAAGTATTTTGCATAGATCTCTAAGTTGAATGAAGCTAATTCCCCTCGTTCTACTCAAAGCACATCTTTCTGTGCCTCATATTTAACTCAAGTGCCACTCAGAATGGAGCGTAACAAGGTTGCAACACGTCCCTGAGACCACGCATGCCCCCAGTACCCACTCTTACCCTTCTCTGTTGCAGACAGAACTTCCATCATTCTTCCAGCAAAGGACTGACCACGTTTCCCCTTTCTTCTCCCCTCCCGATGGCACGGAGTCATGGCAGTGGGCGCTGCAGCGGTGGCTTTGGGCCTCAGGACAGGAGCACATGATGCTGGCAGGGCAGAGCCTGCAGCCCTGCTGTGATGGGGCCACTATATCGGCCCCAGGCTGGACTGTCCACCTGGACTATTCTGTGACAATCTTGACTAAGTCACTAGATTCAGGGGTGTCTTGTTACAGCAGCCTATCCTGTGTCATAGCACATAACATTCTAAATAAAACCCGGTGCGAATTTAAAAAATAAAATAGTAGCTTTGTGAAGGGTACCCTCTATTCTTCTCTTTCAATCCGAGATTTGGGTTATTAAATTGGTTCTCTATGGTAGTTTCATACTTAAAAGAATAGGCTCCTCTTCTAACAACAGAGTTAGTGGAGATTTTTTTCCCTATAGAGTCTCAGAGGAGGTAGGATTAGAGAAAGAGAATCCAGAAATAAACAGTGTTCATTAAATGCCGTCACTGTGTAAGGTGCCCTGCAGGGAACGGTGAACGGAGGAGTCCCTTCCAGGCAGCCGAACGTTCTGAAGCAAACATGCTACGTGATGTTCTGATTATGGAGCGGAGGTGATTACCCTGCACTGGTGTTATGGGTGGGAGTGAGAGTCTGACATCACAGAGGAAATGAGTGCGACTTTCTTCTACACTCTATAGGACAAAGTAGGTTCTCTGTGCCTCTCACCACATCCCTTGAAATGAATTAGATGGATTCGAGTCAAAACTGAAATGATCTGACGTGAAATATGAGCTATGTGGCAATAGAAAGGCTTTGAGGAGACTCAACAGGGCAACCTAAAGAGACAGGCAGGGATTCTTGACAGGAACAGAAACAAAGTGCAACTAATCTAGGAGAGACCTGTCACATATAACTAGTCACCACCGACAGCCAGCCCCACGTTGAAATTCAAAGCTACCTTAGTCATTCTAAACAGGTGCAGAGGGGCAGTTGGGTAGCTTCTGATCTGGGGGACTCAGCAGCAAACCAGCAGCAAAAAGGGGATTTGTAGTACTCAGGCCTAGGTTTTCCCAGTCCACAGTGGAGAGGCAGAGTGTGCGTGTGCGTGTCTGTGTGGAAGGAGGGAGGCATCGACTTGGAACAACTTTGGAGACAATTCCTGAGAGACAGGAATAAATGCAGTCCATACGGATGCTCCAGGGGCAGGATGCAATGGGTCTGACTAGCTCTTAAAGGCAGGCTTCACATTACAAGGAACTTTTGTTTCCCGCCTAGCACTGGCTGTGATTTCCTCACAAACTGGATGGGTATAAAGGATGTGTATATAAAATAAAATTTGACAAATACCAAATTGTAAAGTGGTAATCAATACAGTTAATCAGAACATGTTCTACAGGAGGCGCTGTGTACAGACCGTCTCAGTACAGCCCTCAAACCCGCTGCTCGTGGTTCAAAGGACCCCGCCCTGGCCCTCTCACAGCCTCACCCCTTCACATAGCAATGTAGCCTCCCCTTCCCCACGATCAAGATCAAGAGGGTGTACTTACCCAGGCCTTGTGCCCACCTGGGGCCCGTCTGTCCTTCTGAACTAAGCCTCCAGAACCTAGAATTTTCTGCTCAAGTGGCCCCAACTCCACATACAAGGCTTGCCCACGTATCTGTCTGGGACTCAGCCTCCAAGGATCAAAGCAACACCAATGTGCATATCCTGAAGGCAGAGTGGGTATGGGCATACTTGAACACATGTGCAAGACCCCTCGGGTGCAGGACAGAGCCAACAGGTGGGAATAGAAAGGACTGAGCAGCACATCTCAGTACGAGATGGGGGTAAGCCAAGTTCAAGCCCAGAACTCTGGGCAGTCAGAATTCTAAACTGCAACTTTGACACCTTGGTCACTACAAAGATATTCTGTCAAAATAGAAAACCAAAAAACCAATTTAGCAAAACCAATTTTGTTAGCCTGGCTTATAACTTTTAAATGAAAAATAGTATGTGGGCTTCCATGTCTTGATCAGGGATTTGGGAAAGCCTAGACCCTCTCACTTATAAAACTGTCTCACACTTCCTAATACAACGAATCCCTTAGTTTCATCCATTTGAAAAATTATCACTAGAAGAAAACTGTTAGGTATTTTTGTATGGAATTCTGGTCAGGCTCTGAAAAGACTAGTGATAAATTTTGATCATTAAAAACCCAAGGAAGTTCTGTGTGCGTCAGCTGTCCTAGTCTCTGTCCTAGAGTCCGCCACCCACATCAGTTCCGGAAACGTGGGGGTCCAAGAAGGAAGGGGATGTGCAAAAGTACAGATCTGCTGGGAGTGTGTATCTCTGAAGACTCAGCCTCACTTCCCCGTCCCTCAGGATGGCGATCTGGACGCTGGCACTGTGGGGCCGCAAAGCCGATGGACCCGGGAAGCATAGTCTTCAAGACAACCAGGGAGGGTAGCAGAAGGCGGCAGAGAAAGAGGTCCATTGTAGCAGCCTTGCACTTCACAGAATAAAACAGGCTGTGCCAGCACCTGTTGTACTGTCTGGTTTATGAACACATGATGGGGTATTTGTCTATGAATTTTTAATACAAGTGAAAACATTATTTACTAAGATTTGAGTTAAGCAAAGGCTCCAAAGAAAACTGCAGTACCAAGGTCAGCCTTTTTAAAACTATAAAATTGGAAACCATATTTTAACTCCAGAATTTTCAGGAGAATGAGAAAGTAAGTTCAGTGGCCCTAACAGCTATCTTTTTTCTCTTGCATTTATAAAATTAGGAGGTGAGAAATACTGGTGGTCAGAGAGAGAGCTTTACTACTGGTAGTAGTACAATAAATAACCCAGTTTCCATTTCATCAATAAGGGCATTCAGAATTTTACTGGCAGATGGGATACTTTAATTCCATTGGCAAAGATTACAAATGTGTGCACCAGCGAACTTCAGAGAGTCAACCCGCCGTCCTTGCCCCACGGCCCCTACAGACCCGCAGACAACACAGGCGATTCTGTGTGTCAATCTGGAGGAAGCAGAACCAGCTGTGAAAGCCGGAACTGCTGTGCTCTCCAAAGCTGCTACCATCTGGGAATGCTTCACATCGGTCCGTTACATCATAATTGGAGGTTTATTTGGATTTCTGAGCGCCAGCTACATCTAGTTGGTACAGGTTAGGTCATCAGCTTAACTTCTTTCTAATACTCAGCTGACATACCTAGTCTAGAGGATAGGAATTAAAAATTAAATAGAGTTACGTCTATTTGCTGAGTGACCAGAAAGGTAATTTACGGTTTAAAGGAGGGAAAAGTTACTGGGATTAGCTAGGAGGCATAGGAGGAGTTATTTGGTTCAGGAGAAATCTGGCAGATTCTGGGAGGAGAGAGGAGAATGAATTAGTAAGTGGGGGTTGGGGAGAGGAAGAGAAAGGAGCGCAAACTTCTTATGGCAGAAAGGCCACAGGTGTGAGGGTGGCCATCAGCACGGTGTGATTCTGAGCAGCTTGTCCTCATAAAGCAAAATGCTCTGACGAGTGCACTTCAGGCTGGCATTGAGATCAAACCGTACCTCGAATATGAGCAGAACAAGCAGCAAAGTGGCCAAGGGAGTGAACGGTGGTTATGCGAGGTGTGGCCACACAGGTCTGGGGGCTAACGTGGCGGCTGGTTGTCTGTAGCAAGTAAAGAGTGAATCCATGAGTGGCAAAAATGTCACTTCTGTACAAAAGGTTCATCTGAAAGTTGCACATCCAAAGAGCAAAAGAAAAAAATCCCTTAGCAATAAGTAAAAAACTGGGTGGTGGTAAAAATTGGTAGAACAGAATATGAAAAATTTTGGGTCTTTAACTTTTACCCCGCTACCTTCTATCTTTAAAAATTAGGCAAACAAGAACTTGAAACATATAAAACAATAAAATCCTAGAATCTGTGCTGGTGAAGGGAAAACCTGAGGACCGAGGTTTACCTAACGACAGAACCGCGGTACCTGGACTCCAGGGAACGTGAGGAACTGACATGATGCCAAGCACAGCATTTGAGGACTCTGTAGGAGGGTGATGGATGTGCCTAAGCAGACGTGTGAGCTTTAGTGGGGTGAGTGTGGCAACAAAAAGGCAGAAAGAAATGATGTGTGTGATATTGATACTTTAACATCATTAGCAAAGTCAATTACTATCTGCCTCTCGTTTTTCAGAGGTTGCTTATTACCCTGAAGGCACTGTCCTGAGTAAACTGGTTGTAAATCAGTGATAGTCCGGAGAGTTTGAGGAGCTAGGAGTAGCAGGTGGTGTTACCCACACAAAAAGTGTTCGATCCTGGTTTGGCTATGTGCTGCAGGCTGAGTTTTTGTGACCCCCACCCGCACTCAGACACTGAACCTACACTCACTATGATGGCATGTGGAGGTAGGGTGGGGGGTGACTGCGTCAGGAGGTTCGCATGGCCACAGAGAGTGGAGTCGGTGCCCTGTGACAGACGTCCCCAGGAGCTCACTTACTCCTTCCACTCAGAGGTGACAGCCCAAAGACGGCCATCTCTAGACCGGGAGGCAGGTCCTCGCCAGAACCGGCCATGCTGGTCCTGCATCTTGGACTTCTGGCCTCCAGAACTGTGAGAAATAAATTTCTGTTGCTTCTACACCAACTAGTCTGTGGTGTTTGGGGACAGCAGCCTGAAAAGACTAAGATACTGCACTTTGACAAGTGGGAACGAGTGGACATGGCCAAGACTAGTTTAAAATTCTTTTCTGGAAGGTAGCACCATGATAGAAGCTGTGTGAATCGAAATTTTTCCATTAGAGCAGAAGTAAATGTATAAGAATATTAAATACTTCAATATGTTGAGGCTTATGCAATATAGCAGTAAACTAATCTTATATTGGCAATACATATTTTTTCTCAATCCACATCAAATAAGGATTAAAATAATCCAAAAGTCAACATTGGGCTGAAATCCTCATATGTATATGATAGGTGGATTAAACTGATTTATTTTAGAACAGAATACATCTGAAACTTAGCACCAGAACTTTAAAAATACGGTGGTCTCATCCTAACTTTCTCTTTAGGGAACCCAGGGAAGTAAGGTCGCATCCTTAGCTTGTGGCCACACAGGCCCCTTAAGGATACAGTGGAGGGTAAAGCCTGAGTGTTCTGCTCCCAGTCTCAGTCTGCCCTTCACCGGGGATGAGACGTCAATTCTATTTTGTAAAAAGGAACGTCTCATCGTGAAAGCAGCGAAGTGCTGAGTGGGCTGTCCTTTGTTCCTAAGATTGTTTCACAAAGAACACACATTGTCACACTCCATGTGTTTACATCCTAACAGGCCCAGTCCAGTCACCAAGGACTTGACCGCCTTTCCGCTACAATAAATCATCCTGGAATAAGTGGAGGAACCTGGATGCAGCTATACAGAGTGCCCTCAGATGAATGGGAACCCAATCACTGCAGATTAGACACAGTTCAGAGAAATCACCCTTCGTGCTGGTGTTCTCCTTAGAGACAGGAAAATTTTGTTTGCAATTCTTGAAATTTTCGCTAAAAATGCACAATAGGAGAACAGTACTGCATGTCCCTGGTACCCTAGATTCTTGGTAAGTTCATTTCAGCTGTATGTCTCTACAAAATAAGTTTATATTTTTGAAAGATAATAACCAGTCAAGTTCTAAGTCAATGAGAAAACATTTTTATGGATTTGAAATCTTTATCTACAATTTGCTAAATTAAAGGCAAAAACACATTAAAAATTAAAAAGCACTCTGGAAGGTGAAAAGAATGATCTCAGGGACACATTAAACAATTCCGATGAGAAATGTCTAATTCTGTAAAAGTTAAATACCATGGAAATCTACACCGGCAATATTAATTATAGAACAAGATACTTCCTTTACCCTTTATATTTTCCTCTCAAGGGCATTGCAATATAATGTTGATGATATTCTGGCTTTCTTGCAACCCATAGTATAATATTTATCTTCATAAATTCCACTACTTGCAAATATTTTCAACTTCCTGATGAGGGGACCATATTTTGACTTGACAGCATTGTAATCAACACTAGGCCAGCACAGGGCTGGGGAGACAGAGGTGAAATGTCAATTAAACAAATTAGCATAAGAACTGCCCACAACAGCCTGCCCCCCTCTCTCTCTCCCTCCCTCTCTCTCTCTCTCTCTCTCTCTCTCTCTCTCTCTCTCTCACACACACACACACACACACACACACAGGAAAAGGAAAGAAAGCACTTTCATTGTTAACACATACTTTAAATGCTTTACATTAAAGTTAAATTGACAAATAGTTAAAAAATTTCAGGTTTTTCACACCAATGAAAATCTCCTCCTCTTAGGAGAAGGCACATTTTAATTCACCTCAAATCAATTTGTCTTTTATTCTCCTGGGAAGATAGAGTCTCCCATCCTTCCTCCATCCCAGCTTGAATCCTTACTCCCTGGAACCTCTCCTCTCTTCCTGTGTTAGGACAATGGTCTCCCTCCCCTCTGCAACATCCCTCCCATAAGCTCCCCCTTCTTTTCCACCCTATTCTCTTAAATTCTACTTTTAAAACCCCAGAACTTAAAAATTTCTCCATACACAAATTGTTTATAAACATATACATTGGTCTGTCTGTCTTCTATACATTTTTTCTAATATACAGACATACATACCCACCCTTCATTTCCCAAATATATATTAAGCAATTAAGTAGTGTTGTTGTTACAAGCCCCAGTGAATTTAAAACTGAAAGATGCTTACAGCCTGGTGGGGAGGGGAACATGCCAGCAATTCTACTTGAGCAGGTGAGAAGTGTGAGATGCCTAGGTGAGTGATGGAACCTGAGGTGAAATTAACATCTCTGCTGGGTGAGCAAAGGAACTTCCCACAGAGGAGGAGACACTAGAGATGCACCTAGAAGGTTAAACAAAAATTTTACCAGAGCACTCAAGACTGTGGGGCAAAGGTCCCCAGAAGGCTTCTCCATTCAGTAATCAGAAGGGTTGTGTCTCTAATTTCTTACTATCTGACACACACATACGCACACACACGTATTTGTCTTTATATCTGAGATACTTGCAATCCTATTTAAATTGTGCTTTAAAAGTTCACAATAAAAACCACTCTTTTTTTTCACAGTGCGAATTCTCCTGGATCTCTGGATCCGGGAGGAAAGAGGAGCCACAGTCATGTTCCTGCCACCTTGGAAATCTTGGGAAACGAGAAAGTGTTGCAAAGAAAGGAACAGCCAAGGGTTCTCTTAACTATTTAGTCTTTTTGATCTTTTAGTTAACTCTCCTTCTGCTTTTTAAGAAATACATATGCATTGTCCCAGAGACAGAAAAGGAAGGGGGGGGAGAGAGAAACATCAGCTGCCCTACACATGCACCCCCGTCAGGACCGAACCTGCAACCCAGGGGTGTGCCCTCTCTAGGAGTCAAAAAGGCAACCTTCTGGTCCTATGGAATGACACCCCACCTGACTGAGCCACACTGGCCAGGCAGTTAACTCTGTTAGTCTGTCCCTTAGAAACAGTTTCTTCCCAGAATTCATTTTTGACGTAGAAGTTTACAGCCTTCTCTGAGATCTCTTGACTAGTATGGATGTTACCTGCATGTGGATAACACCCAATGTGGTCATCCCCCACACCAATAACTTTACTGAGCTTCAGGAGTTTATAGTGCTTAGGAGGTTTTTGATGGTTTTATGATATATTAACTTGACTAGGCTACAGCTTCCAGTTATTCATTCGAACACAAATTTAGGTGTTGCTATGACAGTGTTTTGTAGGTGAGATTAGAGCGCATTACCAGTTGACTTTAAGTGAAAGAGATGATTCAGATACTGTGGCAGGCCCCACAGGCTCTCAGGGTGGAAGGGAGGTTTCCCTGATGAAGAAATTCTATCCATGGCTTGCAGCTTCAGCCAGTGTCTGCGTTCCAGCCAGCCTTCCTCACACCTGCCCTACGCACTTCAGACACGCCGAGCTGGACCCCATAGTCACTTAAGCCAATTCCTGTAATAAATCTCCTTCAGATTCTGCTTCTCTGGTTGGACCCTGACTGGTAGAGGTTTACAGACCTACCGGCCTTCTCTACTAATTTCCCATTTCTGTTCAAAAAACTTCCATCTTTTCATTATCAAACATGGTCAACCATCGTTATGCTCCCTGTCTTATCTCCTCTGCCTATTCCTTCGTGTTCCAGTTGGTCTCCCCATGGTGAGGTTTTTGTCATTCTAATTGCGTTTGTACAACCACAACAGATTAATTTTCATAAAGATGTTGGTCTCTTCCTTTCTCACTGGCTCTCCCACAGCCCAGCACATCACATATAGCACACCCATATTTCATTCCCACCAACTCTGCCATCTCTCTCTCTCTTTCTCTCTCCTCCCTGAGAGCAACCTTCTGCCCCAGTCATGCTGGTAACATCCTGTTCTCTCTCCATGAGGTGACACTGTCTGCCTCCAGGCTTCCCCTCTACCTCCCACACACTTCAGATGTGCTTCCTGCCTTTTTCCTACCAGTCCTTTAAGACTGCCTCAAAGCATCTCTACCTACACCCAGCCTGACCAGCCTAAGCTGCATCGTTTTGCTCTCTAAACCCCTATCATGATCATTTCCCTATAAGCAGCTTGGTAATTGACCATGAGCTGCTCTATGAAAACACTTAGGTTAATGTGACAGACTTTCCATAAAATCTTTTACTTTTATGTAACTTTCCACATGAATTTGTTTTTATATCTCTTCCACTGAGTACTTTGTGAAGGAGTTGGGCCAGCAATTGTTGATCGAATGAGTTGCTGACTCACTCAGTTATGCAAACTCACAGCATTAATTACAGGTATCTTCAGAGAAGCCCCAAGTGGTTTCCATTAATTGGTCAATCAGGTTAAAAAAAAAGAAACATTCCATACCACACTGATTCTGTACTGCTGGTTTTATACCAACTTTCAAGAGGGAGGGAGAAAAAAATAAACTTTTTTACTGCCCATGATAATAAGCACAGATAAGAAACAAGAGGACATTGCACTCACTGGTTCCCATGATGGCACAAAAGCAAACAGATGCTAAGATTCTTTTTAAGACAAATAACTTAAACCAAGTTAGGAGTTAGGGGAGGGAAAGATATAAATCACAAATGAATTGCAGCCATTCCAAGTATATGTAGGCCTTCTTTCCAGGGGTAAGCCCTGCTTCTTAAGATAAATGTTGTGTTGATTGAAACTAAAATTAGGAATTAATTCCCTACAAGTATTACTAGAATATAAACTAAAATTAATATAAAATAGTATGAAATAATATTAAAAAACCCATAAGCAATATGTGGAAGACCTTCTTTTATTATATTTTCAATGCTTTAAATGTCCTCCATCAGATTCT
>VMDR010023648.1:0-15468 GCA_007922815.1 Macrotus californicus | reverse complement strand
TTATTTTTTTTAACTATTTTCCTCTGTTTTTTCTTCTTCTCAAAGCAAGCCTGTTAACACTTGTTGCAGTACTGCTTTGGTGTTAACAAACTCCTTTAGCTATTTCTTCTCTGGAGAGCTTTTTTTCTCCTTCAATTTTAAATGATAGACTTGCGGGGTACAGGAGCCTTGGTTGTAGGTCCTTGCCTTTTTTATTCGTATGTTTTATTGATTATGCTATTACAGTCATCACAATTTTCCCCCCTTTTTCCCCCCTCCACCCCATACCGCTTCCCTCTAGGTATCCCTACCCCTTAGTTCATGTCCATGGGTCATGTATATAAGTTCTTTGGCTTCTCCATTTCCTATACTGTTCTTAGCATCCCCCTGTCTATTTTGTACCTACAATTATGCTTCTTAATTCTTGCACCTTTTCCCTCATTCTCTCTCTCCCTGCCCCCCACTGATAACCCTCCAAATGATCTCCATATCTATGATTCTGTTCCTGTTCTAGTTGTTTGCTTAATTTGTTTTTTGTTTTTTAGATTCAGTTGTTGATAGTTGTGCATTTGTTGTTATTTTAATGTTCATAGTTTTGATCTACTTTTTCTTAAATAGGTCCCTTTAATGTTTCATGTGATAATGACTTGGTGATGATGATAGCCTTTAGCTTTATGTTGTCTGGAAAGCCCTTTATCTGTCTGTCGATTCTAAATGATTGCTTTGCTGGATAGACTAATCTTGGTTGTAGGTCCTTCCTTTTCATCACTTTGAATATTTCTTGCCAATCCCTTCTTGTCTGCACAGTTCCTTTTCATAAATCAGCTAACAGCCATACTCAGTTGGGTCTCTGAGCATCTTGATTTCCAGTGCTTTGAACTCTGCATCTGATAGGTTGGCTATCTCCATTTAATTTAGTTCTTTTTCTGGGATTTTGTTCTGTTCTTTCATTTGGACCATATTTCTTTGTCTCCTCTATTTGGTAGCCTCCCTGTATTTGTTTCTGTGTATTAGATAGAGCTGCTTTGACTCCCTCTCTTAGCACACCTATTAAGGTATATAGGGCAAAGACTTAAGTATTTGCCAGGGTGGGGCAACCTGCTTCACCACTTTGTGGCACTGTGTGGAGGGGAGGGATCAGAGAAGGGACAATGCTGCTGCCTGGCTTCTGGAGGCTTTCCCTGCACTTGCCCCATTTCCATTCACTTTACCCACTTCCCATATGCCACTGGCACTCTTCTAGCTGTTGCCCTGGTGGTGATTCCCAGAGTGGGTGGGTTTGCATATGTTCTAGGTCCATGTGGGCCCTTTAAATGGACTCTCCTGAATAACTGACAGTTTCTTCTTCTGCCCCAATCCCCACTGGTCTTTACAGTGTGAAGTCATGAGGCTTTGTCTTCCCAGTGCTGGAACCCTGGGCTGTGAGTTCTAGCCTGGGGCTGGGATCACTCACTCCCAAGGTATCCCTCCCAATTTTTATCCACCACACGTGAATGTGGGACTGTTCATTCCACTGCCACCATGGCCTCTCCACACCACACCATGTCCAGGCTCCACCCCTCTTACCCATCTGGATGAATATGGCCTCTTTAAATCCTTGGTTGTCAGACTTCAACATAGTTCAATTTTCTGGAAGATCTTGCTGTTTTTTGTTTTGAGGTTAGTTGTGATTCTTCTTGTGGTTGCCTGAGAAGGTGAAATGTGTCTACATACACTTCTATCTTTACAAGAAGTCTAGGTCCTTGCTTTTTATAACCTTGAATTTTTCATGCCAATCTATTCTGGCCTGAAATATTTCTGTTGAGAAATCACACAGCAATCTAATGGCAGCTCCGTTGTAGGTAATTAATTGCCTTTCTTTATAGCCTTTAAGATTCTCTCCTTGTTTTTAAGCTTTTCTACTTTTATTATGTTGTTTCTCGGTATAGGCCCCTTTGGGTCCATCTTGTTTGGGACTCTTTCAGTTTCCCAGACTTGTGTAGCTTTTTCCTTCACCAGTTTAGAGAAGTTCTAGACCATTATTTTTTCCAAAAGGTTCTCAATTCCTTGTTCACTCTTTTTTTCCTTAAGCTGTCCCCACATTGCAGATATTGTTACTCTTCGTGTTGTCCCCAAGAACTTCTTAAACTCTCTGCATTTTCTTAAATTATTTTTTTCTTTTTGCTGCTCTGCTTAGGTGTTTTTTCTACCTTGTCTTTAAAATTGCTAATTCATCCCTCTGCTTCATCTAACCTACTGTTTATTCCTTCCAGTGTAGTATTTATTTCAGACAAGGGATTCTTTATTTTTTTATTTGCCCTTTTTATGGTTTTCTCTTCTTTCATGCTGTTGAGCATACTTGTAATCATTACTCTAAACTCTTCATCTGATAAATTGCTTGCCTCCATTTCGATGAGATCTTCTGGAGAATTCTCTTGTCCTTCATTTGGAGCCTGTTTCTTTGTCTTTCCATTTTGTTTGCCTCTTGGTGTTTGTATTAAATAAAACTGCAAAGACTCTGGTGCAGTCCTATGTCAGACGCTGCTTGTGACTGGCCCTGAGCAACCTGTTTGGAGCTATCAGCAATTCACAGCTTGTGGTTGATGGATCAAACATGTCAAAAGTGGTTTATGAAGTTTTGTGGTGGGGATTTCTTGCTTGATATTGCTCCACAGTCGGGCAGACCAGTTAAAGTTGATAGCGATCAAATTAAGACATCAATAGAGAACAATCAGCATTATACCACATGGGTCATAGTCAACATACTCAAAATATCCAAATCAATGAAGTTATTGGTAAAAATGAAAAATGTGTCTTTCATTTTATGGAAAAAAAACATATGGACATTTTGGCCAACCCAATACTTTCCCCAGTTCTGAAATACTTCACAGTTTGAGTATAAGAGACAAACCCATGATGGACATGAGGTGAGAGAGTATATGGGCCAGATTTTCCTGGTAGCCAGTCCTGCAGGACTTCTACATCTTCTCCAGGTAGGAAACAAGTTCCTTGTCTTTTTCCTACCTGATCAATTGCTTATAAGTCAAATTTGATAACCTTCCTTTCAACAAATATTGATCCTAATGTTGCCAATCAAGGACTTAGGGTTGGTTTGGCTTGGCTTTGGAAATCAAAAGCACATTAAAAGGGTTCATTTTTCTGATTATTGTTCAGCTTTGAATTAAAATAATCTGTTGAGGGTTTTAAATTACATCTTTGCTGTGGGATCTATGGGCCCTCACCTAATGCAGAGGTTACTCAATAGGCAAAAACATAAGGAAAAAAATGGGGCCAGAGGATTCTTTAGTTATTAGTTCAAAATATTAACCTAACACTTATGTGAAGATTATTTTTAACCTCCCCAAGTGATTCTGATTCAAGTCATCTTTGAGAACCCCTGACTTTCAGCACCTGTTTTGTGGTCAGTACAGTGGGAAGCCATTTGGGTTCAGAGCAGCACCACTATCTGAGTAACACTGGGCAAGTCATTGCTTTAAATCTCAATTTTCTCACTTATAAAGTGAGAACATTCTATGTAAATTATACATTTAAGTGAATAAGATTATACATATAAAGCTCTTACCTCAGTGCCTAGAACATCGTAAACATATAATAAAGGTTAATAATTATAACCATATATTAGAATATAATAGATATTAAATATTGCCCTTGGTAATTCTATTTAAGGTATATATAACTTACAATCCCCCAGGATTGTTTTTTGGATGTATTTCTGAATTATTTTGAGGATATGTGTTATAGTACTTTTTAAATTATAAGGATACATTTAAATTTTATTTATTCATGATTTGAGCCGTGTTCTGGGTACTGGGGATACAGCAGGCAGCAAGACACACAAGGCCCCTCATGCAGAGAGTTTGAACTCTAATGAACAGACAATAAATAAAAAGCAATGATAATATGATATCAGTTAGTGGTTATTTTTTAGGAAAAAATATGAAGCTAAGCAGAGGAACAGACGGCCGTAAAGTTGTGGGAGAGTGTTGAGTATCTATCAGAAGTAGGGCAAGGAAAAAAGTTCTCTCAGTGAAGGTAACAGTTGAGCAGAGATATGAAGGAAATAAGGAGTGATAGAAAATTCTGGGGATGGGGGAAGTATTTTAGATGAGGGCATAGCAGGGGAAGTAGCCCTGAAGAACACTGTGAACTTATTCAAAGAACAATACAAGGCATTGTAGGCCAGAGGCCCACTGAGCAAAGGCAGAGGGGTGATAACTGGAGAGGCCAGAGGGTGAGTGGCCAGGAATCTTATGATGTATCTTTTGGGTCCTGACTTCTTTCACTTAGCATAATGTTTTCAATGTTCATCCATTATGCAGTGTGAATCAGAATTTTGATTTACATTTTTAAAACACCATGCTTGTTACTATGGTGTAAACTCATAGTAAGAGTGTGAGAGTGGAAATGGAGAAAACAGTAAGACAGAGAATGCTGTACCCTGGTGAGAGAAGATGGAGGTTCAGGAGGACAGAAGTATAAGTGCAGAGAAGGGACCAGATTCATGATCAATCCATCTACTTACCTAGATCTATGTACCTTTCTGTCTATCTATCCATTTATCTACCTATCTTTCTATGTACAAATTATTATATGTACATATATACATATATGTGTGACTTGGATGGCCAATGGTGGTGCATCTGGGTCAGGCTACAGGCAAAGTTATGACTGATTTTCAGTTAACTTCTTCCTTCTTGTGCTGCTGTCTAGCCCCCAGGCCCCAAACCTCAGACATTTTCAGTCATTGGCTAGAGTCCAAGAGGCAACCTCTAATGAGAATTTTAAAATTCAGCAAGTTATCAGCAAGGGCATTCACCTTGGAAAAAGTGTGAACCTTCCAAGATTACTGATAATACTCAATTGAATGTTTAATTCAGGTTTTGCTTAAAACAGCCATCTCATTTCCTTATTATGACAGAATTTATGGTACAAACCTTTCTCTGCTCATCCCTCAATAAGCATTTCCTGAGCCTCCTACGTGTCCAATATTCTGCCAAGTGTTGTGAGTAGTTAAAAACTGTAAGACATGATCCTTCCTCTTGAATATAGTTTGGGGTATAAAGTATGTGTGCACAAAACAAAGATAAAATCATCTAAGACCAATTTAAAATTAATTCCGGAACAATTATAAATCAGCAGCTCTTCCACAAAAGTGTGGTGAAAATACTAATATCTTGCCATCAGTGATTAATTTCATTCAAAGTGAAATACGTTGTGGCAGATTGCATCACACGCATCCAAAGATGACTGCCACTATACCTCCTATCCCATATCCTTGGCTAGAAAAGAACCTTGCTGCACACTGTGAAAAGGTAGCATTTATGTTCCCTCTCCTTGAACTAGGAGCAGGCTTTGGAGACTGCCTCAACAAATACAATAGGGAAGATTGACATCATGTGGCTTGTAAGGCAAAGTCCTAAAAAGTCACATACTTTTGCCTTGTTTTCTTGGGATGTTTGCTCTTAGAAACTAGCTATCATCTATGAGAAAGCCCAAGTAGCCAGGGAGAGGCCCACATGGAAAGGAACGGAGGTCTCCATCTCCCACCTCTGGCTGAGGGTCCAGACAGCAGCCAACACCAATTTGCCAGCCATGTGAGTCAGCCATCTTGGAAGCAGACCCTCTAGTGCCACCCCAGTGAACCACCACTTCTGACACTGAGTGGACCCATTCCACCAAGCCATGCCTCAATTGCAGGTTTGAGAGCAAAATTAATATTGTGGCTTTAAGCCTCTAAATTTGGCTGGTTTGTTTTAGCAATAGATAAATAAAATGCCAAGCTTAACTTTTACTTGTATTCAGCTAGTTTTTCTTAAATAGAGGAAAAAAGGGATAGAGTTACATTAAAACCCTAAAAAGTGAACATAACCCACAATTTATCTTAATTACTGCTCAAAGAGGAACTGTTACCAGTGTGTCATTTATACTCAATATATATGCAATGATTTTGATAAGTACTATTACAGAACAAAATGAGTTTGCAGATCTATAAAATACTTCACTGTAGCTTTGTCAAGATGTGTCTATCTTGTGGAACAAAGGGGAGAGATTTTTCATTCTATGAGAGTTCAGAGAAAGGGGAAAATGAATGAGAGTTGGGGTAGTCAGAGAAGACATCTTTAAAGAAGGTGGAACTTGGGCTGCATGTTAAGGACGCATTTGGACAGGCAAGTACGATGTCCTAAGAAAGGCAAATACTATGCACAGATGCCACATGGTGAGACAGTGTCTTTCCTAGACCAGTTTGTCTAGAAGAAAGGAGAAACCTTAAAAAGGAGTAAGTGAAAAGGAGAGGCCAGCTTGCTTACAAAGCTTAAAATGTGAAATCCTTTAGTACTTCTTTTAAATCTGGACGAGAGTTTCAATTAATACAGCAACTTACATGTATTTATATGCACGCATTAGAAATCCAAATAAATGTCTTTTTCATGGATTCTCTCTCTCTGCTTCTGAGACATACTTTTTATTAAAAGGAAATTAACTATTTTTTTCTCAAATAGCTCCTCAAAAGTTAAAAACATATATTAATTATGTTTCTATCTCTAAAGTATTTATATAATAGAAAGAGATGAATGGTTTAACTTCTCACTTGTTTCAGTCTTTCTTATTAATTCTGATAGTTTTAGTAGAAACCATTGACAACTGCACGTATCAGCTGACTGGCAGTTCCAAAATGCTGGAGTACAGCACCCACCTTGGCAGTCAAACAACCTCTGTCTCCCCATCTCCAATCAGAATCTCATCCCTAGTATCAGGTTTGCCCTTCCCATACTTTAGTACTGGGTCAGCCACAAAAGTTTGTGTGTTTTTTTTTTTTAAATAAAAGACATTTTTTATTTTCACCAATAACTTCATTGGTTTGGATATTTTGAGTGTTCCAGCTATCTCCCACGTGGGATAATGTTGATTCTCTATTAATGTCTCAATTTGATCGCTATCAACTTCAACTCAACTACCCAATATGGAGCAACATCTAGTAAGAAATCTCCACCACAAAACTTCACAAACCACTTTTGACACATTCAATTAATCACAGCTTCTCCATACACTGCACAAATCTGCCTTACATTCCAGTTGCATTTTAACCTTTCTTGAAACAATAAAGCATAATATGCCAAAAATGTCACTTATTTTCTTCCATCTTCAATATTAAAATGGCTACACAAAAATTTACCAATTTTGATGTTTGTTTTAAATGCACACTGATATGACAGCTGTCTCAATACAATGTAACAAAATTGTTTCAAATGAAGTAAAGACAACTAAGTGCTACTAGAGCCATCATACGGAAAAAATGGGAAAAAAACCCAAATGAACTTTTTGGTCACCCAATATTTACACATCATTCATTTACCCATTAAGTAATATGTTTTAGGCACTCTTCCAGTCACTAATGTTGGTGAGTGACCACATCTAAAAAAATGATTTGTTGGTTTCTGGGAACAGATATCAATTTCCAGGATCTCTGAGGTAACCTGATAAATAGTTCTCCTCTTACTGTTCTAATTCTGAACCCAGTAAGATAAATATATTACAGGTCCAAATGTCACTAAAATAAATCTGGATTGAAGGAAATAGTTTATATTTGTGAACAAGTGAATTTCTCAATACTGAATCTCAAAATTCAAAGAATTGAATAGACGTATCCTCTGTTGGATCAGAGAAATTATTTTTAATATGTGTGGAATTACAGCACAAATTGACAGAGCCTCACTCTGGAGGAGCAGAATGGAGCATGCTCCTAGTTCCTAACAGCAAAAGGAACAGAAGGGCTAGAGCTACTAAGCCCAGTTCCTCTCTCTGGACTCCCAGAGTGAGAAAGTCAATGAGAAGTCAGAAATCTTACCACCGAGAATTGCTTGCTCATGAACGGGAGCAGGCATTGGCACATTGGACAAAATTTGGACCATCACATATTTTCAAACCGACTGCAAGCTAAACATAGTTTTTAAGTTTTTTAGTCGTTAAAAAAAGCAAAAGAAGGAGACTGGTTTGTGACACATGAATATTACATAAAGTTTAAACTTCAGTGTCCATAAATAAAGTTTTATTGGAACACAGCCCTGCCCACTTGTTTGCATATTGTCTATGCTGTCAGGCTACAGTGGCCAAGCCGAGTGTTGTAACAGGGACTGGATGGTGCATAAAGCCTCTGCTATTTGGCCCTTGGCAAAAAAAAAAAAAAAAAAAAAATAGTGCTTATCCCTGACAATGAAGGAAAAATGTGGCTTCGGGGAGGAGCATTCTTCCTGGGATTTTTGGATTTCACTGCAGATGGAAACTCCCTCCATGTCCTGTCTTTGATATGTGACCAACATTCTCTCAGGACTCCCTCCCCCAGCTCAAAACCTGGCAGGCATTTTGTGACTTTCCATAACTCGTTATCTAATTAATCACAATTTATTTTCTGTTTTTCTTTTAAAATCCCTGAAATTTTATTTCCATTCTTTCTGCAACTGCCCTGGTTTCACCATTTCACACCAGGATCCCTGCAACAATTTTCCAGTTATGCATCTTAATCCCAGTATCACCACAGTCTTTTAGAATTGGAAGCAAATTGAGAGAGTTTCTGTTCAATCCCCTCATTAGCAAAATGAGGAAACTGCTACTCTGTGAGGCAAAACAACTTTCTCATATTTGCAAATATAATTTGTGATGGTCTAGAGCAGGACTCCAGATCTCCCAAATCATAGCTTAGCGACCTTGAAGTATGGCGTGCTTTCTCTTCCATTACCCTTTGCACAAAACTTTCAAAGGCTGTTACTGATCAAGTCAAGTTTATAATCTAAACCAGGGGTCAGAAAACTATAGTCCATAACCAATTTCACTCCCTACCTGCTTGTAAATTTGGTTTTATCGGAGCATATTCATGATCATTTGCTTACTTACTGCCTGTGGCTGCATTTGCTCTACTGTCCATGGCAGAGTTAAGGGGTTACATCAGAGACTGCATGGCTCACAAAGCCTAAAATAGTTACTGTCTAGTCCTTCAGAAAAAGTTCTCAGAGCTGTGATCTAGACTCATTCCAAGTACCTCATTCCTCATCACTTTTCTGTGGCACTAATACCTTTTACAGTAATAAAACATCTGATTTTTTTTAGATAAGCACATGATAGCCTAAAATGAAGACTGCACTTCTCAGCTTTCCTTGAATCTTGATGGGGCCAATGGAATACCTAAAACTCCACTGGATTTGCGTATACGGCTTTCAAGAAATGCCTGTCAAGGATGGCAGTGTCTTTAAAGGAAGGAAGCCTGTCTTTCTCTTCCCTTTTCTCCTTATTTCTAGTTAGAGTGATGCCAAAATAACTACAAAACCCAACTTGCACATTGAGGTGATTTGGGACTTGGAGTTAATATATGACAGAGCAACATGATGAAAAGATCCTGGGTTCTTGACATTGAAGTGTTTCTACCTTCTGC
This sequence comes from Macrotus californicus, assembly GCA_007922815.1. Lineage (NCBI taxonomy): Eukaryota > Metazoa > Chordata > Mammalia > Chiroptera > Phyllostomidae > Macrotus > Macrotus californicus. The sequence continues at coordinate 6,065 of VMDR010023648.1, read as the reverse complement.
AGACCACATACTTCTGGGTTTTTACATGAATAAGAAATACAATTTTATGTTTTAAAAGATCCTCTATTAACTAGGATTTTTCTGGCACATGTAATTCATCATAAGTAATACACTTGCCAATAGGAAATTTCTCTTGCAGTCAAGCCAACAGCTTTATAACTTGGTAAATTAGCTACACTTATTCACTCACCTCCGTTCTTTCACACATTCTGCTAGCTCAGGCTGGACTCCACTTGAATAGATTTTACAAATTACTCAAAGCAGTTAAATTTCTGTCCACATCCTAAAGCATTTTTATTCTCTTTCCCCAATTAATAATTAAGTGCAATATATTTGGACTACTGAGATTGCATACTCTGTTATATTCTCTGAGTCATGTGTTATGGTTCTTTAGCTCAGTGAGAATACAGACTTTCTTTTGTGCAGCGTTATTTACAATCACAAAGATATGGAAGAAGCCCAAGTGTCCAGTAGATGAGTGGATAAAACAACTGTGGGACAGTTACACAATAGGATGCTACTCATTCATAAAAAAACAAGAAAATTTCACCCTTTGTGACACTATGGATGGACCTGGAGAACATTACACTAAGCGACATAAGCCAATCAGAGATAGACAAATACCATATGATTTACTCATATGTGGAATCTAATGAACAAACTGAACTAAAGAGCAAAATAGAGACTCATAGATAGAGAGCAGGATGGCAGCTAGGGCGAGAAGGTTAGGGGGTGGAGGGATTGAGTAAAAAGGAAAAAGGACTCATGGATGTGCACAACAGTGTAGAGATTGCTGGGGGGAGAGGGTATAAAGGGACTAAATGGTAATGGAAAAAATACAATAAAGATTAAATTTAAAAAATTAGAACTAGGATAATTTCTTTTGTTTTATCTTTATTTCCTTCCAGAGTTGCCATACTATATAGGTTACCACAAAATAATCAGTAAACTTATTTGAGTAAATTTGGGCTAAAGTGAACATAATTTATTCATGAGCTCACAGGTTCTCATTCTTCATACTCAGAATATCTGCCAATGCTGAATCATAATGTGTGAACCAGCCCAAAGAAGATCCGTTCCATGACAGGTCAGTGGAAACTGCATATGGTGGACACTTAGGCAAAGGGTTATGTGCTGTCTAGTAAAGCCGTCATGAGACGATGCATGTCACCACCATGTCTAATAAACCACACAGATGTGTCATGCTCTCAACAAAGTAAGTGGTTCTAATTCCACATTCAAGTTCTTTATTATTGATGAGGTGTTTTGAGGCCCTGGAAACTACATAGCTATACCTTCTACCTAAGTGATAAGACATTAGATATATTTAAACTAAAGAGCCAAAAGTAATTCAGATATTGTTTGTATTTGTCCCAGTTCACGAAGCAAACAGAAGTGCACTGGCTTGTCAAGGACTCAAATGTCAGCTCGAAAGTTTCTTGAACTAACATCCAGGCATTTGCTCCCTGGGGAACTATAGAAAATAGACTAATCTTACTTATTTACAAGATGTAAGAGCCATTTACTCAAACCCAGCCTGCATTGCTTAAATAGGGATATGTAGTCTGTCTATTTGCATTACCTCACAGCAGAGCCCTGAGAACATTCTTATAAACAATCAATTCCAGTGTCAGCCGAAAGCCTACCTACGGATAAGTGCCAGGGGCTGCTGAAGAGAAAACGGAGTGAGAGCTGTATGAGCACTAACTGACTTGTGGAGTACTTGAGGTCGCTTGCTCCCAAATCTTTGCACTTAGCATATGAGGTGGCTCTGTGGCCAACTTCCCCTGGGGAAGCAGATAGTTGCTGATCTGCAGAGGGGAGTGAGTTAAGGAAGAAGTCAGACGGCATGGGAACAGACTGGCTCTCAAGTGTTTTGTTTGTTTGAGCTAAATTATTGCGGTACGTATCCCCAAAGGCTTATTCTCCCAGTTTTACTGAACATTTAATTTAAGTCTCCTTGATTTCTCTTTCAGTTGTTGTTACTTTTTTGAAGTTCTTATCAGAAATTTTCTTTTTCTCAAAGAGAATATGTCATTAACTTTTGATTCTCTGCATCATTTGCACCCACCGTGGTTTGAGAAGAAATGTGGCTCCTTCACCCAGCTTCCTGCCTCCATCCGGCTCTGCCTGCCCTTAGAAAGGCTGCAGCCTGCACGCTTCCTTCTTCACACCTCAGCCCTCAGGCACCTCTGAACACTGGGAGCAAAGGCACTGCCTTTTATTGTGACACAGGAGCTCTTAGATGACTTCCGCATTTCCGCCCTGTTTACTCCTAGATATGCTACTGCAGTGCCCCTGTCCCCCCACCCCCAACAGGTGTCCTCCCTAGCTTCTTCAGGGGCTTCTCCGAGCAGTTAAATTCATCTTGTTCACTGCAAACACTCTTTCCTCTTCACCAATTATGTTGGGGAGATATAACTAACAACAAAATCTCCCAACCCAGAAATCCTCTCCACAAAGGTAGAGGAGAAAGAAAACACTTTTATTATTGAACAAGCATTGAACCAGAATGTGATGGACATCACAGGCAGTCCACTAAGAGATTACAAAGACAGAAGGAAATCCCACCCTTTCATATAGTCGAACGAATACAACCTATTCCATATGTTTTCAAGATGAACATCACCCAGTCCTCAGGTAAGAGGACTCGACAGTACCATTTATCAAGAGAAAAAACAAACATCTCTCTGTGATGGGTGGCAGCTTTGCAACTTGGGGCAAGTACCCACCAACATTGGGCTCAACCCTCCCACAGACACTGGGACCTGGGGTGCTATCTCCCTTGATATTTATATTTCATGCCTCCCTTGTCACATTCCTAGGTCGTAAAGCTCACAAAAGGCCTGTCTAGCTTTCAGAAAGATTTATCAAATCTTCAAGATGAAAGAAAGAGCTTACAAGTTTTCTAAAGTAAATGCTCTAAGGAAAAGTTTCTTCCCTTATTTTTTACAGAGAGAATTAGGCCTCTTAATTTGTATTTGTCGTCACAGTTTTTCCAGGGCTTTAATTTCCTCATTCCACCTGGTGTGATTGTGAGTAATGAGGGAGGAGAGGCTTGGAGGCCAGCTACAGGAAGGCCCCAGAGAGGAGACTGTGGAGAGAAAAAGCACAGACTGTCCTCTGAGGGAGGGAAAACGCGGTTCTTGGACACAGTTCAGAAGCGCTGATTGTCAGTCAGGGGTGAAAGGTCGTTTCAGTAAGTTTGGGGAACTTAAGTTTGTGGTCCAGAGCACATAATTAAAAACAAAACAAAACAACAAAACAAAACAAAACTTTCCCAAATGATTTTACTGTGCAGCAGGTTTAGGAATCACTGACTTGGGGGATCACAACTTGAGCATCTCTTTCACTTTCCCATGAGTCTGCCCTGCAGAGCTCACACTAAGATCTTGGCAAACAGGAGACAGAAGTAAAATATGTGATACTGGTAGTTTCTTGACAAATAAGTAAACAGGGGCCAGTCCACTTAAAAACATTTTTTTTAAAGAATTAAAAAATCTTCTCCCACAGGAGAAAAGAGAGCTACCTTTTTAGTTTCTACATATAAGTACTATCTTATCGAACTTGTAGAAAGAGAGTAGAGCAGTGGCCACCGGGCTGGCATGGGGGAATTGGAGTTGGTCAAAGGGCACAAACTTGCACTTAGCAGAAGAGTAAGCTCTGGAAATCCAGTGCACAGCATTGTGATTACAGTTAACAATACTGAATTTTATACTCAAAAGGTGCTAAGAAACTAGATGTTAAATGCCCTCATTACACACACATAAAAAAAGATAATTATGGGACATGATGGAGATTTGGGCTAATGCTACAGGGGCAATCATATTGCAATGTATAAGGGTATGAAATCAACACATTGCACACCTTACATGTACACAATGTTGTACGTCAGTCATAGCTTAACAACAGTAAAAACAAAGACGACAGTGACAAAAGGAAGGAGGCCTGCTGCCGTGGGCAGTCCCTCCCTCCCTCCCACCTCTGTCGTGAGGCTTGTGGGCTGGACATCAGGCACAGATGAGAACCGCAGGAGTCCGTGAGAGTCGCAGGGATGCTTCTGGAGATGGGAAAGATCTGAGTGGGAAGGACACATTCAGGGATCTCTAAATGAAGACTCCGATAGCCCGGCATTATTCTTGCCCCCGTTCTCTTGATTGTCTTCCTCCAGACTCTTAGGTTTACAGTTGAAAAGCCCAAGGTGGGCACAGGTGAATGACAGCAATAATTAAGCACAAAGCTTGGTTGAAGGCTGGGTTTTCTGAATAGCATTTGGACCCTTGGGGTTGATGAAATACAAGTTTCTCAGCACCTGCAGATAAACTGGAAAGGCTACAAAAGATGTTTTTCAAGATGTCCTGGTAGGGAGGCGGCACTGTTCGGCAGCGGTGTTCTGCCTAAAGAACAGATGGCCTAAAAGTAGTGTCTTGAGCACAATGGGGATGAGCAGAAAGACAGGAGGGCAAGATAAAAGTGCACAGGGATATTTTACAAAGTAATAGGATTTAATAAACAGAAAAGGGAGAAATCAAAGAGATGTGATACGTAATAAAAAGATTTAAGATGCAAGGTGGACAGTGATCAGAGATAAAATTAAACATCAATGCTTTTGGAGCACACTACAGGTAATATAAAATTTGTAAACCCTATCCACCAAATAAAAACATATCCATCCACCCAAAACTGCAAAACAGCTCACAGTATTGTGGTAATGAAAACCAATGAAATTCAGCTTTATCTGATAATTACAAGGGTATTATTTTTCAGAGACATCACATTGAGTAAAGGAGCTACTGAAAACACACTTATGAAGAATGTCTTAAGAAAAACTGTCATTTCTTGAAAGCCTACTGTGTGCCAGGCAGGAGGGTAAGTAATCCACACACATTATCTACATTATCTCAGAAGTGCTTGGAGTAGTTCTAAGTATTAGGTATCATTTACAGGTTATGTGTATGGAGCCTAAGTTTCTGAGAAATGAGTTACCCAAATGACATAACAAGGAAGTGGTGGAGACAGGAGACAACCTGGTGCCCTTTGCATTTTCACTCTGGTTTCTTGGGATTATGTTTCCCATTGTTTTCTATCAATAATTTGATTTTTAATGGCCATGAGACAGAGGAGTTCTCTAGTTTCACCTTTTCTCATTTAACAAGCAATTGCCAGGTGAATTTTTTTAGGACAGGTTTTTTTTTTTATTTATTTTTAGAGAGGGGAAGGGAGGGAGAGAAACATCAGTGGGTGGTTACCTCTCACATGGCCTTCGCTGGGGACCTGACCTGCAGCCCAGGCATGTGCCCTGACTGGGAATCGAACCAGCAACCCTTGGGTTCCCAGCCTGTGCTCAATCCACTGAGCTACACCTGCCAGGACCAACTGCCAGATGATTTTAACTGCCCTGTTATCTTCAAAAGGTCAATCCCTCATTCTAATTTCCAACACTCTACTCAGTCAGCAGTCTCCAAGCTGTTTCTATAATGTTCCCCTATTAGTACAAAATTTTTGATCATGCAGCACCAGCACATGTATATTTGTTTTCTAATTTTATACTAACATATTAACATGTTGAACATTATAACACTTCTCCAACGAGATAAATTTAAGATGAGATTATATAATATTTTCAGTACAAAGTTTTATTTATCAACATTGCCCAAACATATCAAGTGCTATGTGATTGAATTCTCTACCTTACTTTTGAAAGTCGTGGTTTAATAGTTATACATTAATTGGATTCAAGGTCAGCTTTCTAAGTTCAGTTGATTTGGATAACCTATGTGAGGCATCTTTCATTTGGCTACGGCAGTAATTAAAAACAAATATTCAACAAATAAATGTGCATTTTCCCTGATTTCTATCAAGTGTCCTTGAAAATACTAAATGGTGTTGTTTGTTTATATTTTTAACAAATAGGTTCAAGTAGCCAATAAAACATGTAAGATTTTGAAACAGTTCAGAAAATTCTGTTTCTAAATGTGTATATGTGTATATATATATGTGTGTGTGTGTGTGTGTGTGTGTGTGTATATAATAAATGACTCTTGATCAATAGCACACATATTGCT